>JAEUYN010002424.1:0-111517 GCA_018257835.1 Euura lappo | reverse complement strand
ATACGTCGCCATGACGTTCAGGACATAGTGAGACAAAGCAAGCGGAAATCGAGCAGCATATTTGCCTCAGGTAAAGGGTCGAATTGACAGGTTCCCATTGTTCTATGACTCCAATTTGAATATAGTAGGATTGAATATCTGTTTGAATTTACAGTTCGCTCAGAGGCTCAGTGCTTTTTAAGGGGTCTGGCCACGGTGGCCGCTCGGAAAATGGGTATACTTTTGAAAAATGCATAGACTCGAAAGCAATATAGAACGAAATATGTTTATTTTTTAACACAAGGTAAGAAACGGCTTTAAGAATGCCTAAAATAAATTTGAGTAAAAAAATATTCAAAAATGGCGGCGCTGCGGAAATTTTCGCAGATTATCTCGAAATCACATTTTTAGACCTTGCAGCTTGTAAATCTGGTAAACTATCGGTCTGATTGCGATGAAATTTTTACACAATACTTTTAGATACAGTACCTAAAATGTAGCGTAGGATTTTTGCGATTACTTAATTCGTTTTTTTTTTTTATTAATGTTTTTCCTTATGAAATAGTTGGTGAAAAATACAAATTTTTCTTCTTCGGCTCACCATAATTTCCCTAATGGTCGGAAAAAGAAACCGCTACGCTAAATTTTAGATAATGTATCTAAAAGTATTGTATAAAAATGTTATCGCAATCGTACCGATAGCTTACGAGATTTACAAGCTGCGGGTCCAAAAATGTAGTTTCGAGATAATCCGCGGAAATTTCTGCAGCCCCGCCATTTTTGAATATTATTTACTCAAAACTATTTTAGGCATTCTCAAGCCGTTTCTTATCTTGTGTTAAAAAATAGAAATATTTCGTTCTATACTTTCGAGTTTATGAATTTTTAATTACCCCTTGAAATGAAGTGTGGTGAGAAAAGTGTTACAATAATTGATTCCTGCATTCAGTGTGATCAAAATTTGTATGCGATCATTCCATAATAAACTACGAATAATCGCCGAAAATCTACGGAGCATCCGGTGTAAAGGTTTTATCACTGAGAAATTTCCACAGCTTTAATTTAACAGGAATTATTTGCAACGGTTTTCAAATGTATCAGTTTTCATGGCCGAATTTTGCCGGAAAATAATAGAGGCATCTGGAATGACCGGAATCAACGAGCCGATCTCATTTTTTCCAATTGGCTTCTTATTTCAATATAAAAAAAATCACAATCTACTAAAAATTCGAATATATTGTGCACAAGATACGATCCATAATTAAAAAATCTAATCACCGAAGTAGATTATAAAAGATAACAAGTAAAATACCGACAGTATCCCAAATCAAAAGTAATGACACCGTGAAAAAGTGTGTAGTGATTATATCAAACTCTGTTGAAACTTTATAATCCTACTTGTCGTTATAAACTTCAAACGCAATTTTTGCACCAAAACTTTCAAGTCGACTTAAGCCGTTGTGTACCATCCATGTTCTTAATTTTGGGAAAACTCGACACAATGATAATTTTATAAACTCTGTCTCTGTAAAAGTTTCGTACACCGTCAATAGGTCTGGCAGAAAAAAACTTATCTGCTATATGCTATACTTATAGTATTCGCGTAAAAAGTATGGCACCATCCGTAGCAGCTCTGGAAAGGCGGAAGCTCCCCTCCTCCCCCGAATGATATACAGGGTCTTATGAAAGTAAATGGTGTATTGTGCGCTTAGGTATTTTTCAATGGTTATTTTTTTACACGTGAACGGAAATGCCGATATCGCCTACCTGTTCTCGGGGAGTAATGAGCAGTTTTACCGACGTTTACCGTTCTGGTCACAAAATCGACCCCATTCATGGAATGACATGGGGGACATGGGATGATGAGGGAAAACGTCCTCTGCTGATCCCTACGTGCACAATAAGCTAACACCAGAGACCTTCGTACGCCTTTCATCTATTTGCATGTAGCGCAGATATAAAGGCACTATTTGATTTTATGACCTCCCTTCTCAACTTTTTTCCGACGTACGCTTGAGTAAGGGTTGAAAATATTATGTAGGTAAGCACAATAATGGCTTGCCCTTGGTTTGACGCGGCGGAAGTTTACGGTTGAAATCGGTTTTTGAAATAAATTATGGGGTCGAGTAAGCGAGTTTCCAAAAATGGTGACAGATCTATATTAAACGTGTGAAGGTATTCAAGCACAGGTGCAAGATTCTCTTTTGTACCGCGCGATCATATGGACAAAGTTTACTTCACAGTAACCATTTATTTAAATTTTGTTCTCCGAAGTTCAGTTTAAATGAAATTTAATGGTAATACATGAGTATTAACAGCAATAAAAAAAAAAGTGAGTGTCAACGCTTTTATTCTGGAGGTACTATAATATACCTATGTGAATGTCGGCAACATAGCCGCTCTTTGAAAATTCAGAATAAAGTAACAGCTTGAGCTGTACCTATAAATCGATACTTCTGAAATGTACCTCGGCACAGGTATGAGAAGGTATATATATAATCAGAATAATACTGTACTTGGTTACAGGTATACCTACGTATTGAAAAATGTACCAAGATTTAAAAATGATACTTGCACCTAGGTATACATTAAAACGCTGGGTACCAAATACCGATACGCTCATGCCATTTTGTGCGATTTGCGATTTCCAATTCAGGTATCTACGAGCTTATGTACAAGCAGTTTCAGTTTCATTCCTCTGACCAATCTCCGTCCAGAGAAACGGACGAAAAGAAAGTAGTTCTCCAGGCGCGACAAAATTCCCGCTTATTGCGGCTATCGGCTGAGATTTTGGGGACCGTAAGCTCGTTTAGTTAATGAAGGATTAAGCCCGCCCAGGCTAGAGACTAAGCCACTTATACCGGCCCAGCTAGCTGTAGCCATAGCCAACTACAGCGCGACGGAAAAGGATTTCAACCAATTTTACCGCGAGAAACCGAAATTGGCTTTCGTCGCCGAGGCATATTAGAAGCAGGGTCTGCATGCGACGAGAGACTGGACCCTAGGAGGAACACAGAAAGCAAAATAAAGGAAAAAAGGAATCTAAACGGACGGGAAAAATATCTGGGATTGACGAAAATTGGAATACCCAACCGTCCAGAGGTTCATTCAAACAAAAATCTCGCAACATGAAATTCTGAGCGAAATAAAACTCAAGAATTTCTTTCTCAGAATAAAGGGATATTTCTCGGAAGTGTCAAAAACTACTATTTGAGAAAGATGAGAAGAATAATGAAGTAAAAATATAATTGTATTGTCAAATTTAGAAACTTCGCTTTTGCTTTTTGCCGTAAATGATCTGCAGCCAAATTTCATGAACGAGAATATTATTGTTCGCATCCAACAGGATTTATTATTATTATTAATTTTTTTATTTTTTTATTAATTATCAATCTTACCTGACCCGACGGTCCTCATAACGGTCAGAACGACGAGAACGCCTGAGGCTCGAAGTGCCGTACTTGGCCACATCTCCGCGCCCTGACGTACCCTGCTCAGCCCTCAGGAGGTCCTTCTGTCCCGTTCATCTTGACTCTGCAACAACACACTTTCGTTACTTTGACGAAAATCCAGATATTCTCCAAGTTTCAAGAACTTCGACCTTCGTTTTGTGTCTATTTGAGGACATTATATTGCCTCTGAGAAGTACCCTCTTCCTTTTCCCTACGTCGACACTGGGCATGGATGGCTGAAATGGTGTGAGTTTGTTATAACAAAATTCAAGATCGTGTACAATTCAGACTGTGTCAGTGTTATGGCAAGGACGGCGCAAAACCAAACGTTTTAATAACACCAGGTTATAAATCGTAAAACGAGGTACACAAAAGCCAGTGGAATTCAAGAGCTGAATGCACCATGAGACAGTTTTGAGCTTGGGCACAGTTAGCTAGCACTAAAGTTTTCCCGAGGATATAGAATAGGCGAAGCAACATTTCATTGACGCTAGTTAGCCAGCTAGAAGGAGACTCCAAATGAATTGAGCTGGATCTGCGCCGGGGGGATACAGGGGACTGGAGCCTGAGGACATTGGATTGTCCCGCTGGTTGAATGGAAAATTCTTGAGAACTGAGCCCGACCATTCTGGGCTTCGCTATTGTCTTAACCCCTGACCGAAGAAAATCCACACGCTTTGAACAAGCCTTTCGGCATGTAGTCGGCCTCAATTCTGACTACGAAATTGACGCCCGATACGAATAAAAGCACGTTTCAGACTCCGGGTGGAAAAGAGCACGTTTCAAATTCCGGGTGGAAAAGAGCACGTTTCAGGTTGACTCGAATACTAGCACGTTTTGACTTGACTCGAATACTAGCACGTTTCGGGTTAACTCGAATAATAGCACGTTTCGGTTAAAATGTGTTATTATTCGAGTCAACTCGAAACGTGCTAGTATTCGAGTCAACCTGAAACGTGCTCTTTTCCACCCGGAATTTGAAACGTGCTCTTCCTACGTTACAGACGGACCGTTGGTAGATTCAGCTCATGGTTATCCTCAAAGCCGGGAGAGAATTTTGTAGTTTCTTTAGGTATAATCTAGCCGTGAGTGACCGCCAAATAACTCTCGATACTCTGAAATGCCGGGCAGACTGACCAGCTCGCCAAATTTCCGTCATGACGCGCCGTTAGCTCATCGTATAAAACGAATACCTCCCAGCTTTGCAGATTGCACATTATTTTCAGCAATAACCGAGAAACTATTTCCATTCCAATCAGTTGATTTTTGCTATGCGAGATAACTGGATTTCAGTCCTCGCGAAAATCTATACTCTGCGGGCAGTCCTTGGACTGATCTCTCAAACAAGTCTGAAAGAATGTTGGAAGTCTTGAGGAAGCCTTGAAGTTGTGAACATTGAAAACTGTAAACTAATACAAATACCATGATACGCTGCAATTTTTCTCAGGGAACTGCAGTATGCACGGGTACCCGATGAAACTTCTTTTTTGTTTTAAATCCAATTTTATCCGATTCGATTTCACAATCAGTCTACTCTATTCTGACGTCCTACCTTCTTCTCATAATTTCATCCACCCATAGAAAATTGTATACAGTTCCATCATTATACAAGCTGCACGGCTATTGACCTAGGTTATTCCATCTACTTTTTCAAGTCAGCATCACTTTCTAATGAAACTGTACTGCTGATTATTCGGCTGCTTAATTTGACAGCTTTGTTGCCAAACGAAAACGACATTTTATTCCGCTCGTTAGCGCTGCGTAATAAGGTAATGATGATGTATCACCTACTTAGCGGTCTGACCGAAACTATTTTATTACATTGTTTTTATCTCGCTAAGATTTGAAATCATTCAGTGGGCAGTTACAATAATCCTCCTGTGTGTCTCTCTCGCTCGTTTTCCCACCATCATAGGTTAAGGTGTGTGGTCCCAGAGACCGAATCAAATATTGTGTCTGAGGTTCCTATTATGTCTACAAATTGTAATACATTTCAGTTCCGACGAGGGCCTTTTTCAATAGCCAATCGAGTGTATAATTGGAGTTACAGAAAAATGTATCAACCGGCGACACTGAAGAAGTGGATGAATTAACCTACGATGAGGTCTGAGAAGTAAAGACGAAGATATTTTAACCATGAATCATGGTTACAATAAAATCTTATTTTCTCAGCCATGTCTGATTGATTTTGACATATCTCAATACAATACAGTTTTGCGGGCAATATTTAGCCATGTCGACATAGTTCGCAGAGTGATTTATGTTAAGATTTCTATAATATCATTATTTTGGTACAGAATCATGGCTACAACACAGCGGTCCACCAACGACCACCGTCACCTACGCCGAACTACATCGTTGGACTTTTTCTAATTTATCGAGCCAACCTACTCGCTCAAAACCGTTGAGCTTTAGTTTCAGTGCGGATTGTTATCGCATTCTCAGTACATGTTTTCTAGAGTACTCCTAAATTGAACACTTTTATTTGGTAAGTAGTCTGTGCCGCGACGTTATGAGATTGAAGTACGGCGCATGTGTCTCGGTGTAAATAATTCTGCTCATTGATAATAGTTTTACGTACTAGGTGATATTCATGTACATGAATCTAAAAATACTGGTAATCGAGTGAGCGTAATATGGAAGAAATAACAGATACGTTTTCAAGTGAGCTTAGCGAGTGAGGGACAGCAATTTATCGAATGAGGGTAGCGTACGATAGCAATCAACAGCTAGGGAATCGAAATCCTGCAAAAAGTAGTGATATCATCCAAAAAGTACCTCTGGTGCAAAAACTTTTCGCCAACTACATTAATGTAGTCTATCCACAAAAAATCTACCAACAATAATTCGTCTTTAACGGTAAGTCCTTTTTCAAAAATTTCTACGATCGAAAATTCGTCTCAAACAAAACGTCTTACTTCAAAAATACCTACCAACGGAAATTTGCCCAACAAAATACTCGTTCCTCAAAACTGTGTCCCGATAAAAGAATTAATATCAAAAATAATAAAATTCAAGCAAATAGGGTTGTGCTCGTTCGCACGCTCACTCACACGGAGAGAAATGAAATTGTTGTACCAGCAATCGGGGCTTTGCTAAGGCTCGATTTGTCAAAAGAGCAAACCTTCTTGCTGATGTGACACTGATCTTGCTCTATTAGCTTCCGGACGATTGTTAAAGCGGCCAATGAATCTTGCTGCGATAAAAATTGCTGTTCCAGCAAAGTACTAGTCCTCTCTACGAGGCTTACTGCTGCTGCCCGCGACGGTTGTCGCGAGAGCAAATTACGTTGTCAACCGAGCGAGCGCGCTAGCTGAAAAGGTCCGCCACCGGTTGCAATGCGCGCGCCGCCGGCGTCAGTTAGAGACGCTAGGTTGTTCGAAGTTGTTCGCACTTCGCGTTATGTTTGGATAATTTTTGATATCGTAAGTGAAGTGTTTCGCGGAATGGAAAAGGTAAAGACAATTTTACAGACCTGGGGGATGAAGCCGGACATTTAAATATGTACGTTGATATATATAGGTGTATAGAACCTCGCATATGTGTATATGCGTATATTTTCTTTCTTTTTTGTTAGTACTATTTTGTACCTATCTTTGGATCACCCTAGGATACTTGTCCCATGGGTTATAATAAACTAAACTAAACTAAACTATAAAATATCTACATCTATATGTATGTCTGATGTGTGTAATAAATTCAAAGAATTTATTTTTAATTGCATTTTATCTAATTATTCTGAACCTCTACAGCTGGCATGCCACATTCTTTCAGAGTTAGCAAAGTGGATTGTTGCTCTAGTAAGTTACTTGCTGGAAATTGTTCCGGCGATGTAGCTAAATATTAGTCCAGTTAACAAGCGACTTGCTAGAACAACATTCGAACTAGTCCGCACAGCATCACACGCCTGCTGCGTGAGCAAATTTCGGTGCTAGAACCAGCAAAGCAATTTCAGCAATCGAGAATGATAATTGTAGCATGCGGCGTTGCAAGCTGTATGTTTACAATCAAAAATTGCTGAAATAGCAATAAACTCGCTGGGACAACAATTTATTTCTCTCCGTGCACTAGTTTGGTTTCTAATAATTATTGTAGGAAAGAATTAGGAATACAAAATTTGAGAAAAAAAAATCGAAAAAAATTTCGGGGTGGTACTTAGCGGGCTATCATAACAATATACCGAGCAATATACAAAATAATGTTTTGTAAAGACTATTACTAGTAAAGACCTAAGTAGATACTTTCACAATTACCCGCACCGCCCGTAAGTACCACGTACGTACTAAATTTTTTTTCTCAATTTTTTTTCAAGAAGAATTATCAGAAACCAATCCAGTGAGTGAGCGAGCGAACGAGCACAACGCCATTCACTTTAAAACAAATTAATAACACATGTACAAAAACGTTGATTGTTTAGGACTCTGCTGTTTACGTTCTGCGCACACCGAGCGTGCACAACATGTCTATTGTTACGCAGCGTGTGAACAAGGCACAATACGAGACTTTTTCATGCATCTGTTATAAAAATACTGATCGATACAGGGTGGAATAATGCGTTTAGTCTCGTCCTCAAACATCACGTTCAACCTATGAACGCCTCACATTTCGTCCTTGTATCGAAATGTACTATTATGTGTTCTGCTTGGCAGTCGTATCTGATATCAATTCTCTGTAGGGAGACATTTCCGAAGAACGATTGTTTGTTAGATACATTTTTCTTGGTACGTATTTTTGAACAAAGAGTCTTGAGTTTTTTGAACAAAGAGTTTGTCAAAGACTTTCCGTTGAAGACAAATTTTAGCGGGAAGATTTTTTGTGGGTAGACCGCATTAAGCTTTTCGTGTGTCTAGAGTGGATCTATGATAAGACGAATGAAATTATCGGAAAGTTCCAATCGGGCGAGCTGGAAACAGGGTCCATTTTTGAACGTACATACCTCGCTCAGGATAATTCATGCGACTGAAATGTATGCTCTTATGTGTACAAGCATGAACTCAGATCAAGTAACAAGCGCCGTTCCTGATTTGTGTGATAATTACCAAGCTAATTAAGGCCAGGGGAGTAATTAAAGCGAAAACTCGCAGTGGTGGAATGGTTCAAATATTAAACAACCACCCGCGCTTCTTCGGTTGAATCGAGAATCGACACGATACAATTACACTCTTAGCACTTGATACCACGTAAAATTCTATCCACTTTTCGATCTATCGTACCTATTCCAGAAGAACCGACCGCATGTAATGGAAAAATCTGGTTACTGAAGCAGTTAAAAGCTCTTGCCTTGCAGGTCAAGAGGTAAAGTATGCACCTTGCACACTTATCTACAATTGATTTAATTTAAGTGCTCGTCGATGGTAGAGCGCACGTGGAGAAGAGGTTCAAAATCCGATTGAAATTCAGATGTACCTGCAGATTGTAGCTCAAGATCTCGTTTCAACTATGATTTTGAATAACACATTTTTTACCATCGTCGTTGTTTTTCGCATACAGCTGACCGAATTCGTCTTCCGAATCAGGATTAGATGAATTTCTGGCCAATAAGAAACTTCAGCGAACAAAACTCGATGGTTAGTCCGTAGACAAAGACGAATTGGAGCCGTTGCTCTGCTCAGAGTGATTAATCGACCTCATTAACTCCTCTTTCTTTCGTTCTAACAACGCTGACCACTCCACTCTGAGAAGACCATGAACAAGCAGGCGAAAGTGAGCAAGCTAAAGAATTTTATATCACTCCGTGCGTGAAGTGCGACTTTACGCACGCGAGCGTGCGTATAATCGGACTTCACCCACGTTTGTGATATAAAATTTGGTTCGATACATGTGCAAAAGTCGTTTTTCCACTCGTGAGATTGTCACCCTCGCTTTGCTCGGGCGACAAACCTCCCACTCGTGCGAAAACAGACCTTTTGCACTTGTATCGAAATATACTATTTCCTCTGATAAGCTGCTGGTTGGGAATTGGAATTTAATCTTGATGCAATTGTGAAATAATTGTCGAATTTACAGCGTTTCTCAATATCATATTGACTATTTTCATGTGATCTCAAGTTTAAAGTAAGACAAATACTCAATGGATTAGGTAAAATGAACTTACTAAAAATAATTATTGTGCCGTCGAGCTTAGTACGATTGTGATGTAATACCTGGAATCGTGGAGGAGCCGTACACGTTTCTTACGTCAAGTAATAAAACCAACAGAGCAACAAACTTATAGGAAGCCAGAACAGAAAGTGTATCCACCGTACTCGATATATAGGGTGCATCCCAGGCTTTCCTCTCTACCTCCTTTTCTCCCTGCCATATACCTTCCAAACTTTCGGACCAAGTCGGGTTTCTTGGCTTTATTATACCGAAACCGTACCTTGAAAGGCAGCGCAGAAACTTTTGCCGCAGTGAGATATATATATTTTTATTTTTCTTTTGGTACAGGATGTTGCAAAAATCTTTCAAAAACGTATGTGTACGAGCGGGGTGGATGCAGTCTTCCGTGCAGGTAATCGTGCGGCCATTGTTGCAGACAATTAGTTACAACTAGTTAGAGTATCGATTGACGTTAATCCCGCGCAATCAGATTTTCAGAATTGGTCCAGAAAGTTATGTATACCTGCGTTCGGAACGTTCGAACCTCTCCCGTGTGGCGCACGTAGATTTCGCCCTCATGAAGCCGGATACCCGTCAACACCGACGGGCAACCTCACCTCTGCGGTTATTAGTTTGGATAACATAGAAACTATAATTCACGAGCTTTGTCGAAGAACTTTGGTTTTCGCGAATTACCATCGGTTTCAATTTACTAATAGTGTAATCATTTTCACCTTCGTCCATATCCCATAACTTGAAATTCCATCGTACAGAAAATCGACTTACCTACTATCCTGTATTATCGAGCTGAAGACCTACGAAAATGACCTCCTCATTCAGGGAAAGAAGACTATTGTACAGTATTCGTCCGGAAAACAAACCGTTTGACAACCTGCAGTCGCGATAATCGACCTGAAAAGTTGCCAAAACTTGTTGAGGCAGAGGAATAAGCACAGGAAATATTTCGCGCCGAAAAGTATAGGTACGCCCCTTCGAGTAAGACCCCCAAAGTACTCGAATCGGTTTGGAATCTTAACTCCCACTTGATTTAAAGAGCTCTACTTCGTGCCGTTTCTCATCAGCATGTATAGAAGAGATTTTATAGTCGTTTTCCGAACAATGTTGCGTTTACAAAGCACTCACTGGCAGAATTTCCAACTATAATTACCCTTCCGACCGTGCTGCAGGACATTGCGGGGAGAAGCTCATGATCGGATGAAGGAATAATTGAAAAGAATGGAGCAGACATTCGGAAGTTGAATTGAAATAAATAAATTCAACAAAACATGGCAGCTGTCAATAGCTCGAGACAAGACGTTGAGTAGGTAGCTTTGTGCCTTCGACTGGCGGAGTTTGCAAGCCTTAGAAGCCCTATTCGTCATTTTATCTCGGGTATATGTTCCAGGCACGAGTGACCCGTTAACGTTGTTTTCAATAGTGTAAGTTACGAAAATCAGTAGCTAATAACATGTAACTCGATGCACGTAAACATGGTAAATATCTCCATCTAAATTAATGCTGATTAAACGAACCTCAGAAGAGTCTGTACGGTGTCGTCTCAAAAATATCTGGTTTCTTTTTCCCAATTCCATCGAATAATATACATATGCATCCCTATCGGGTGTTAGTTGATCATATTCCATTTTACAATATTATAGAGCATATTTTGAAATGTGTACAAAAGATGATGTCGTCGAAGTTCGTTGAAACCCAGAAAATTTTATGGTTGAAGAATAAAGCGCCTGAGCGTAATTATTGACCTTTGGTTCAAACTTTCTCAGATTAACTTTTGCAATTAATCTGAAATTCAGGATTTCGAATGATCCGTAGTCTGTCGCATAGCAAGTTATCTTGAATCAAAAAATATTCAAGCACACAATCTGTCTTTCCGGAAAGAAATGCGTTTGCGCTCTGCTTTACACTTTGTTTTTCTTATCATTCGTCCGGAACCGCCAGCTTTTCGCACTTGTAGAACAATCTACTATTATATTTCACGTGGAAATTGCTGTACTGTGTTGATAAATTATTGAGGAATGTTATGTTTTTTATTGCAAATTTAAACGATGTAATGACGTATTTCGGATTGATGAGAAACAGAAATGGAGGCATATACATCCTGAGCACATTGAAATATCATTTGTGGCACCAGAATTTCCAGACGAATTTGTTCCAAACTGATGTTGAAAAAAAAAATCTTGTATCTCTGGGGGAGGCTGCAGAAAGAATTTTTATAACATTTTAATATCTTATCCACGCTCTGATTAATAAACTATATTATATTAAAAAGTGAGGTTAATATGGTATCCCGATAGGAGTGAAAAGTTCGAAATTAAGTTTCAACCAAGCTCTCAAAGCCGACGTTGCCGTTCATGATTTGACTATACCACATGGATATATACCATGCGGATACACATAACGCTGGTGTGTGCCCGTTTGCTTTGGTACCAGCTGAACTTAATCTTTACGATAACCCATAAACTCGGAGAACGGCTTATAAAGGGAAGCAGGCAAACAGTGAGAAATTCCTGTTTGCCTTAGCTAAGAGTTTCGAGTGGGTCAGAGGTCTATCTTGAACCGTCGTCCTGCGACATCCTAAAATGATAACGAATAACGATAATGAAGAGACACTTTCTGCGATAGTCCAGATTAAGAAAAGTTTCGCTTTCAAGCATTGACTTTGTTTCAGAAAAATATATCTTTATATATCTTATCTAAATATATCTTTTACCTTCATTCCACATATATTTACCACTTCAGATGTTTCCTATCGCATAATTATACACACGATTTTTTTTTTTTGTTCCAAAACTGACAAAAAGTTCCACTACTAGACTGTTGATTCATTCTGATTCGAAAATGAAGAAATAATTTTAATCTGTCTAGGTACTACTTTTTTATTAGAAGGTTAGAGCTGTTATTTTGACGGGGACACTCTTCTCCGTCTTACTATATCTCAATTTTACTTCTACTTTATTGGTCATTTATCTGCTGAATTTGGAATGTCGTACGTGCAGTAAAATGGGGTAGATATAATTCAAACGCCTGCCGCCTGAACAAAGAATTGTTTTGAAAAAAACGCTATAAATCAAACGGTTATGACTAGCTCCACCATCGACGATGAATTCTTTATTCATTCTTCAACGGTCTGAGCCCCAACTCACAATCAGCACTCATTTTAGCCTTTAACCAAGGACTGTACAACTGTTTTATATGTAGAATCTCGAAGTCCTACATATCGCGGAGCTAGGTTGTATTGTGAGTAATGGACGGAGAGGAGTATTTAAATGGTGAAATATGAGATAAATTTTCTAATATTTATAGAGAGACACCAAATTTGTTCCGAGTAGGGGAGACCGGGGCTAGTTGTCACACGGGTTAGTTTTCACAAGGGTCATATCGCCGCTGCTGAATGTCGGATGGAGCGTTGCTGTGTATTGAAGTTGTAGTTCAATGTTTGGAACAAATGAATGTTCTTAACCAGAATATCGCATCAGATGTAGCCTTGCAATGATTGAAAAACTGAAATTGGACCTCGAAAGTAATTATTTTCCATCTTCTAATATGTTTTTTCCTATTTTCCTGGATGCCTTGGGAATTTTGCAATGAGATATTGGGAGACGTGATCCTCGCAGCTTTAATTTGATATATATATATATATATATGTATATATCGCTGATATTTGAATAGCGAGTCAGCAAGATATCCCCATTTTTAAAAAAATAGCGCGTCGGGGCAGGTTGTCACAAAATCATTGGGGCAAGTTTTCACGTGTGATTTGCATATGTGACTTGCCGCATTTCGACTTTTCTGTGGTTTCTTGAGTCCGGGTAAACTTTTTGGGGATTTTCGGAGTATGGGTCGAATTTTCCACGATTTTCGGGGTTTTCGGAGTCACGGTCGACTGTTTCGTGGGTTCCGAAAAAAAAAAATAATGGAATAGGAAAATCATGGCTTAAAAATATAAATTTGAAACCCGAGATTTTCACATCGAAACAAAAACAAGGAAACGAAGATGCAAAAAATATTATTCATCATTATTGACCCGTTTTCGCCATTCAGAATAATTGGGATAACTTACCCCGCCTCGGGGTAAGTTGTCACACTCCGCGAATTTTTTTGAAAATTCGAAAAAACCTACTTAGACTTGCTTTGGAACAACCAAGAATTGTATGTAGATGCGCAAAGGATGCATCTACAATAGCCCATCTCAACATTTGAAAAAAAAATATTCTAAAAAATTCTAAAAATCAGAGATTAAAAAGTGTAACAACTAGCCCTGGTCTCCCCTATTTGAGAATGGTTTACTGTACCGCTGGATATCATGTTTTTATTTTAAATCCTCCAATTTTACATGGAGAGAATAGAAAACACCTGATAGATCATTCTGTACATTCTCTGAGTAATCAGGTTTGCTTATTCGTAGATACAGAAGACAATCACACGTAGAACCTTGCAAATGACTTCATCAACTGCAATCACATGTTCGATCAGAAAATGTCACTGGAATTTAACGTACAGTCCAGAGCCTAAGAACTTCAGCAACACCGCATTCCCATTTGAAGCACACTGCATTTGAAATAGTAATGGAGCACTGTTAATAAAATTATGCTACATTATTTAATACAGTTATTTGTAAGATGATTGAATCATCTGATAACATACAAGATGAATTGCCTTTTTTAGTCTTTTTAGTAGGTACCTTTGAAATAGGTACTGACACTTTTGTGGAGCTTTTAAAGCTGTATGTGGACGCTATTTCGTCGTTAAGAGCCCACCAGAATATTTTTTGAGGTCGAGATATATACGAGCTTCAACTGTCGCTTGAAAAGTCATTGAGTCACTTTAAGTCATTTGAAGTCTTGCAATATTCAAATCAGGTGTATGATCACTGAAAGCAGTACTTCTATAACCCGTCGCAATCAATTCAAGTAATGAGAACTGAATCAATTATTTATACCACCAAATATCTTCCACAGGCCCATAAGACGTAACCTTCCTATAGTTGGATGAAGGTGCGTCAAGTAACCGCTACGCCACACGATTCGCTTTTCCCCTACGAGAAGATTGGGGACAGAAATCCTCAAATAGAACAGATTTTGCAAATAAGTGGCGTCAAGAGGTTCGTTCAAGATGAATATAGGTGCTCAAGTCAACCGCAAAGTCTCAAGGGGGTTTATACACCCGTCGATGCGGTTCAATGCAGGATACCGATAATACTGAGAAGGAAAGAAAAAGAGGCACGAATTGTTCTTGACATTCGCACTATCGATATTCTACAACCTCCAATATAAGCGCATGGAGACTTTTGTCTAACTTGGTACAAATTTTTCTCTTCGAAACCGAGTTTTCATCAGTGGGACACTCGAGTTCTACCGGTTGCCTTCAATCGAAGCCAGGGATTAAAGCAATGCAGTGTGGACAGAGATATAAATGACTAGAAATAGAGTAAAAATGAAACGAATCGATTGGTTTTAATTTGGTCAGGGGTGTTAGCGGTCGAGAAGGGTGAGTCGATTGGGCACTTGGGACACATTTGGTAAAATTATTTTCTGAAGAATTATTACACTGTGCTTAATCAATGTTTTAATTATACGATTCTCCTGTGTCCCGTAGTCGCAGTTTCAAGTTATTTTACGACTGTCACCAATCGGCATTTCCGCTCGGGCACTCCATGCAATAGAGCTAAAAAAATTGAATAAATCGGACGAATACGTTATAGCTCAATAAACTTTGGCTTCGAAAGTGAACTTTGGGGCAGTTATTGTTGGTTATGATAAGTTTCTCGCGAATGGAAAAATAAATATTCGTTTTGTTCATTCATTTCGAAAAACTATATTCGATCAACTCTTTCTTCTTTTTATAACTTCATCCAAACTTATGTGTAGGCTGATTGGTATCTCATGTTGGTATATCAATCTATAGTTACCATTTTTTATTCTAAAGACGGGTATCTTTGAAGCCGAGACGTTGAAGAAGTGACGCACTCCGTTTTCAACGATCGTGCATTAAAACGGAGATTCGTTTTGACCTATCATATTTATTCCCAGTATATTAATCAGAATCTAATCCAATAAGCGGTCTCTTCACGATGCAGGATTCATCAAATCAAATATGATTATGGAGGATCCAAAGTATGTACCACCTTTGATCTTACAAGTATAAATCGTGTCTTTAAAGAAGATGCGAGTTCACAGAGCCATCGTGAATTTACGGGTAATAATTGTTGCTGCTTGGTATCTCAAGACACGACGTTATTAAGCCTAAGTGCATATAGATATACATACACGAAGAGGAGGTAGCGATAAACTACCCGAGAAACTTTCTCGACTCTAGTTTAAAAACTTTTCATCAGCCTTTGCGGGACCTGCCCACCGACAGCCACATAGAATATTTACATACCTATGTATAACATGCATGTATGTCTTCTATTCAAAGTTTCGTCTACCTCGGTCACATTTCCACGCTCTATTATATGCATAGTGTATACGTAAGAAATCCATTCATTACTTATGATACTGTTGTATAGATTCGAGGATACTCTCTAAATTTGAATCAGTGAAAATGTCACTAATTGAATCAGTGACTTGGTATTTCACTGCAGAAACAGTGACTTGAACCCTTTTTACTGGAGTATCAGTGAAGTCCATTTCAGCAGTGACTTTACCACTGCTAAACCAGTGCATAACTTCACTGTTTCGTCAGTGACTTTTGTGACGAACGCTAGGGGCGCCGCGTACGCCGAGTCTCTAACCGCCATGGATCTGCCTACTAACCGCCAAATCGTTCGCGTTCATATGTTGGGTGCTGATTTGGGCGTCGGTTCAACCACGTGAACTGTTCAGTAAAAATCATAACGTAAGTACACATGCAGATTTATAAAATTCTTCACAATTTGGCTTGTTAGTTGCAAATAATCAATGAATTGTGTGAATATTGCTGTTCACTGTCTTACATTGAATTCCTTATACTTTTGGTAGGTTAGGTTTTTTCACTGCGTCCAGTCTTGGCTCGCTCCGACGAGATGGGAGACGGAGAAGTTTCATCTGCGTTAGGAGTCTGTTTTTTCTTTACTTGCAATAAAGACTCGCGAAACAAAATGTGTCGAATATACCATATTGTCTTTCCGTTTCGAGAATATCTTCAACCGGATCAAATATATATAAGAACCAATAATTTTTGCTGATTCAATCAGTGAAAATTTCACTATTTGAATCAGTGATTCAAATTCACTGGATAAATTAGTGACTTTTCACTGATTTCCAGTGGTATACTTATAACTGGAGGCATCAGTGACTATTCGCTGATGACCAGTGACTATTCACTGATTCAAATTTAGAGAGTAGGGGATCGATATAATAGATAAATATAGGAGGCTCGGATTCAAACCTTACCGATGACAGATTCGTCAAATACTTCTACTTTTGTATTCGACGGGAAGAAATAATGTTCTATCATTCACGAAAGTCGTTCAGTCGTTGATTTTTCCGAGAACGGAAGAGGGTAAGAAACGCCGGAACAAATCGTGCCTCAAGCCATTGCCGAAGACAAATTAGGGCCTCGGGCTAAAATCATTTAATTTTTTACCGACGCGATTTTGCGAAAACTTGTCTACTGATAAGCTCGCTTCGGGTTCTGATCTTTCCTCTTATCTGCCTTCTGCTATCTCTAGCTTCTTCTTCGCCCTCTTTTTTGCAAACTTGCGAAACACCGGGGGCGACTGTCAAGACTTCAGCCCGGCAGAACTATACATCTCTCAAGCACGGGATAACGTGTGCTCACATCCTCACATGAAATGCTCTCAGTGACGTGTATTTCCTGTACTACCACATGTAGCGCCTAGTGATGCATCTATTCTCTAATCCAATTACAATTGAACAAACGATAACATATCTACAAGGTATGCAGATAACTCGACAAGAACTGCTTACGAACCTTTTTTTCTATTCTGACATCGACATTGTGTTATATTAACGCCAAGAAAAAAAGACCCGAGTCCGATGTAAAAAAAATATTGTTAAACTGTCGTCAATTGGCGGTGAATAGGCATTTGTCGTAAAACATCAAAAACAAGTTTCAGATTTTTGTCATGGAATCCGGTGTCAGATAATCTAATTCCTCTGTCCACAAGGTTGAGAATAGTGGCTACCTTGAATGATCTTGGATGGTGAGAAGCAAAGTTCAACTATCTTTGTGAGCAGGTTTTTTCATGGTACCAATTCGTTTTTATGACAGAATTGCTGTTGATCAGCAACACATCCAAAAAACTAATACAATTATCAGGTTCAGTTTCACAGGTGAACTGAAGTCTCGGGTGGTAATTGTTGAAAACGTGTAAAACATGTATGATAGAATCTCTAGGAACAGCTGTAATAATATCATCCACGTACCTGATGTAAAAAAGAAGTACGAAATCAAATTTATCAATACATGTCTGCTCGAGGTCATCCATTACAAGATCTGACAATATAGGAGACAGTGGACATCCCATAGGAAGCCCAAACTGTTGCGTGTATGTTGAACCGTCGAATTTAAAAACCGCACCTTTGAAGCAGATGTTGAGAGCCTTGACAAGGTCAAAGGTTTGTGCGATCGGGATGTTATCACGTAGATGTGACCAACGTTTGTTAACGGCAGAAATGGCCAGATTATGAGGGATATTAGTAAATAAAGAAACCACATCTAGAGAAATCAAGATGTAATCAGGAGGGAGCTCAACTCCTCTAATAAACCTGACTAAGCTGCATAATTCATTTTACTTTTGAGTTTTTTTTTTTTATTTTATTTTAATTTCATATTTGTTCACCTTCTACCTTGACAGATGTTAAATGAAATCTATCGGTTCTGAGGAGAGTTCGAGTCAGAGCCGAAACGTCAACAAATTAATGTTTCTCATGACCTACATATCTAAGAAAAAGAATTTCACAAAATATACTGGAAGTCAAGAATAATGTACTCAAAAAAATATATTTCCAAAACCGTCATTGCTGAACTGATTGGATATTAGAATTGAGGATTCATGTGTGTATTGGTTGGAATTTGAGGATTTCACCCTGTAAATGTGGTGTATGTATGTATAACGCTTTACAATGGCCGACGAGCGAAACATGGGGACACTCCAACAATTTGCGAATTCAGTATGTACTATATGTAATATAACACCGGGACCGTTTCCTGCAAGAACTCCTCGCGATAATTGTTCAAGTCGACGTTTGCTTAATGACGTTACGTCACACGGTTGAGTTATTAACGGAAGCCACGGCTCAACGTTAATACGAACACCTCTGGACCGCTGGATGAAGTATTGACCGTGTTTCGTTAGTTTCAAAATGGGAATATCTTTGGTCAATAATATTAAAGTCTTCCTATGAAGTCTAAGCGTGCCTCCCAGTTCTGCCTCTCGCTCACTCAACGAACAACTTCAATCTTCGGCACGATAAATTACCTCCTACACTCGCAACCAAATATCCGCATATATGCTATATGAGCAGACATTCTATAAAAAAAGCTCAGTTCAACGCCAGCGCCATCTCGTCCGTCATTCGGTGCTGAAATAAAATGACCGGATATATTGCAATCCGTTATAGAATATCATAAGCTGGAATTAAATAAGCATTTGCACAAATAATTGCAGAATTTTTCCGTAGTGATAAACATATGTAGGTATCAGTTGCAGCGAAGTTCAAATCCAGTGAAGGAACGCAAGTGCTTGTATGTACGCAACAGATCACGATCCAATTACCACCACGTCTCATGGTCATGCAGCGCTGACAGTATTTCGCATAGTATTCGGCCTATCCTGAGCTATACCGTATATGCTATCCCCACATCCAGATTATGATTTGATTAGTATCTGCGGTGCACCATGTGCGTACAATGCAACGGTGGGAATAGACTGTTAACTTCTGTTGAGATGAATGATGGGACGCACCGTGGATTTGGGAATCCGTTCGCGGTTACCTTTCACGATTTCCGGTGTTCAAGGTGATATGAAGCAACAGGAGCAATTACCAATGTAACAAAAATTTTAAGACCGTTACCTACCCCCAGCGCGGCTAGCGCTTGCAGATGTTAACGCGATGCAATGTTTTCTGTGTCATTTACAGAGATATCGAAGATGTCTTGGAAACATATCAGAGGTGAAGGAGCAATCTGACTAGGAACCGTCCTTAAAGTATGAACCGTATTTGGTTCCGAAAATCCCGTCATTTGAAAGAATGTAGAAAGATGGCGCGAGTGCTTCACGCTAGACATACTGTTATCTGTAGATTACCAACGTCTTTTATTATTTCGAATGTTAGCTGTTGTCCAGATGAGAATGCTAGAGAGTACCTCTGTGGCGATTAGCCTTTGAGTCGATCCATTGAAAAAATTGAATGGCGAATCCCAATGAATATGTAATACGAAATACATTAATACCGGGACCTGATCGCGTGGGATGGAGGCTTTCACTCGCTTTTCAATCCAAATTACTTTCCAATAACCAACCCTGAGGGGTGAAGAATCACCATCGTTCCTTTCTCTATGTAGGAAACCAGAAGCGTAAATCCAACACCAACTTCTTTCTATGGAAACTGAGCTCCACAAATGAGCATGCATACTGTACCATTCATATTCACATCTGTATTTAGTCCTGTCAATGAAAAACACTTCTGGATCCTCCTGACGGAACAATGCCTATACTATAATAGAAATCATGATGATGATGAAAATATCCCGAAGGAGTATGGGTATAAGAGCATAAGAGCCAGAGCCGTTCTTTTTTGTAGAGGATAAGAGTGGATCAAGCACCTTTGAAAACTCGGATCTTCTTGTTAGGTATAATCTCGGGTGGGCTAGAGTTAAGAGGAGTAGGCATAGAAGTGCTGACCGGTCAAATGGTTCTGCGAATTCGAATTAGATGAAATCCTGTCTACGTCCAAACGTTTGCTCGCGCAATATAGCTGACCTCGTTGGAAAGGGGAGATTTACAATCGTACCCGAAGAAACTACCCTGTAGATTCTCTGCAGTGGACACCACTCCCACGTCTTTTTTTTTAACTTAGGACTCAAAGTCTCGAACTGGTTAGACGGACTTAGGGTTCTACTATTGCAACTAGGCCATGCGCTCAATTGACTAACTTTTTTCACTCCCGTTCCCAGCTTTCTCTCCCTTGTGCCCTTTTCATTTAATCTATTTCCACTTTCTTGTAATCTTATAGCTTTGTTTGATGTCGATACGTGAAACTGAAATATCGCTCCGTGATCCGTAACGCGCTGAAAAATATATTGACTAAAAATCATGAGAGTATGCCACTTCTGTCTCTGGTCTAGATAGAATTTGAGAGCAGATCTCTTCTCTGTGATGGTGTGAGAAATTGGATGAACTGATTGTGAGAAGTTCCAAACTTAAAAAAAAATAGGAGAAAAAACTTGTGGTTGCAGGGTAATTTTCGGACTGAGGGAACAATTGCGAAGAAAATGGAAGTCGACAATGAGGTTTTGTAAAAAAAGAAGGTTATTATAATATCTCTTGGTGGTCGAGGTACGGGTGATTCCTATGACAGAGAAAGTTTATGAAAGCTCTTTGCTGCGTGAAGGCGGAAAATGACACGTAATGGCCACGGGTTAATCAAGGGGGATAAACACTGCCCTGGGAAATCAACCCACAGTGAAAAGAGTTCTGCGCCCTATACCGAGGCACAGTGCGCCGGACAGACATAAAACCGCTCTCATTTCGCCAATTAAATCCGAAAAATTGTCGGAAAGGACGCGGGAATTGGTTCCTGCAATACCTGCGTCCAAGAGCATGTATATGGATTCGTTATTCCAGCAATGTTGGAATGGAAATGAATTGAACAATGAAAAAAAATAGCTTCAAACGGCACCATGGACGTCTGAATGAAGGTTAATTGACAATACCAGCGATTTGAATTAACGTTGAGATACGTGAAGTGAAAATTGACGGAGTACAGTCAGACCCCGATTTAAGTCATCGTGATTCAAGCCATCCCAATTTAAGAGCTTTTCCTCATTGTTTCGCACAATTGCCCGTAAAAAAAAATCCGTAGACCAATGATCTGGTCCTCAACAGTTGTCTTCGGCTGATATCCTTACCTCTCTTAGAAGTAGTACATACATATGATTCTGTGAGATCAGTGTCATATAATATGTTATTGATCGACTAATTACCTCTTGCGTTACACGCATTGTTCAAATTCTAGAAATTAAGGTTCAAACGGTGATAAGATCTTGGCGACCAAGCTGGCGATCAATTTCCAATTGAATCATGGCACATATCAGAAGATTCCCAAATATTTGAATGTCATATTTTTAAAGCTTATCGGATTTCCGAAGATTTCATGACGTCGGTGTGTATAAAAAAACGCCTTTCTGTTGTCTTTAATCGTCACCTTGGCGCCTATTGGTAGCTTTTGTACACAAACGATTGATTTATAAAAGTGGCAGTCTGTGAACTCGAAATTGGTTGCATGTCTGAATTATAGATATGAACCAGCTAATGAAGCCTACAACAATCCAAATTCTGTAATTGTTTTTGAGGTTCGGCATTCAATTGCTTCGTCAGATCTGACTCGACTATTTCAGCTATCTCCGTTCACAATACTATACTACAGTGACCGTGTAGTGCCACGTCCGTGGGGTCCCTGGAGCACAGAAAAATCCAGCCTTTTTGTCGTTACGTTTGATTACTTGGTGTGCTGGAGGCGGCTGCTGTGTCGTACGTGCCAAATCGTGCTTGGATTGTTTTATTTTTCATATCCTCATTTTTCATATTTAGCAATTTTTTTCATCTTCCATTATTACTTTCATTTTTGTTATTTTCATCATCTTCATTTTAACTACAGACTTTTCATTATCGCTGACCATTTCATCACCGTTTTCGATTCCTTATATTGCACACAACTGAGAAAATCGAAGCAGTTGACCACAGAGAAAATTCGAACGTTCGTTTCCTGTTTGTTGTTATGTTTTGAGAAAAGCCAATCGACCCTGGCTGTTGTAATACTCGCCGAGAATGGAGCCACGTCCCACAGCCACAAATTGATCGGGGTCAGAAACCACATTGTCAAGAGAAATTCTTGGAGGAATATACCTCTGAACGCGCACATACTCGCCGGTCTAGTTAGTTGCACAATTTTCGCCATTGCTGCTTCAACCATGCAGCTGTTACCGATAAAAAAATGCATTTGCATAATGCATTTACGCGATTATTTGAAAACCTGGCAGACTTCCGTAATGTATCACATACCAGCGCCGATTCTTTTTAAACTTTGAAATATCAAGGGTGGCATGCTGAAAGTGCGTATGTGCCACCGTCGCCAAAAAGCATTTTATTGGCTCAAATATTTGGATGATTGCCCGTGTATATACCGGTGAAAGACAGTAGTCATAATCAACCTTATAGAAGTATACAAAATTTGAAGTTGCATGCTACATCGAAAACCTTCCGGGAGGGGGCGGTGTTGGTTGTAGCTGACTGTCTATTGTAGCAGCGAAGATTCCTCCGACATTTTGTGGATAATATACAAATTACCAAAATCAATTTTTTATACGAAATAACATTTTGTGATAATCTTTTGCGCAGATCCGCTATTATTAGCCCAGGGTTTACACTGAAGTTGGAAAAAATATCGTAGTAGTAACTTGAAATGCTGTAGAAAATAATCCAATATAACGATAGTGAAACTATTCTAATTCTAATTCTGGGCCGACGAAAATGAATTCAGAGTGACGCCAGCTGACCATGCGTTTTAGGGCAATCCCAACTGGATCTAATTTGTCGAGTCGGCCGATCGTTAATCTGTCATATTTTTTTCCATATTTTTTTTACCAAAGTAACGCCAGGTGATAGTGGGTCATTCCTCTGGTAAGCACCAAATGTAGGGATATTTCCAATTGAGAAAGATCTACATATCATTTCAAGTAAAACTATATTAGGCATCTACTAATTGCTTCTTTTTGTGGCCAGAAAAAGCTCGCGTATCACTTTACACACTCAAAATCATAGTGATTGTCATCCCTGTAGGCGACTACCATGTGCTTAGAATATGTTGAGAATGAATGTGATCACGCGGTAATTATGCGTTTTATCAAGTCAAGCTTTTTTTTAACTTTTTTTTAACTTCTTCGACCCTGAAAAATGAGTCTTTCGGGAGAATCATTCATGTATTGATGATTGAAGGTAACTGTAATTTTGGTCAGCGCACTCTCATCAATTTCCAAAATATGTGAAGAGACAAATCCAAGATTCCAGAGATGTTTTTTCGCAAAGTGGACGTGGAAACTAAAGCCCTGAAATGTTCGGCTTTTCATACGAACAACTTGTACGCTACTTGTACGATAAAAAAATGTACTACACATGAGAGGGCGGGGACCACGCAATAATCGTATCATGAAATTATTGCAGTCAGGTTGGAACAGTTTACAGACACAGTATAGGTGCAGAGAATTCCATCTGGAAATATCCGGAAACTCAGGAGTTAAGTAGCGGTCTATTTTTACCGACTCAATTTCGAGCCAAGCAGTTTTATCGAACAATCAAAAGATCCTTTGTGAAGAGTAAGAGGCTAGCCGATGTTAAGAAATCGGTTGGCTTTTATCTTGATGAAAGAAAACTGCTAGTGCAGAGAGGAATTTTTTTTCCGTTTTGTGCTAGTAAAAAATTGTATCGACACAATCAGTTTTTCCGTCCCATTACGATAGGTTATGCTGCTCGAAATACCTCGAATATTCGATTGGATTCTCGTTTGGTGGAGGATAATGGGAGCTCGGTATTTGAACGTTTGATGAGGCAAAGTTATTAAACGATCCGAGTATCGCTTGTTTGATTATCAATTCATAACATCTAGCGCTTCATTTGAATTTTATTGACGTACATTTAACCTCAAGCATAGAGGGCGTTCAGGCTTACGAGTGATCACCGAGTTACGGCGGTACACGAAATTAGAATCGATCCGATACAATGAATTACGTTTGATGAAAACAGCCGCAGAATCATTTCAACATTAAAAATCACCATCGGAGGGAGACTTGGATTTAAAAATAGCTATAGAGCCAATCGAAGTACTTTTGCTTGTTTGAAAAGTCGTGTAACAGTGGGCAAAACAAGTTTCCCGAGTTATCGACTATAAGCGCTATAAAGCTTAAGTTCTACTTCGCCTCAGAAGTCGCATGGGACGAGGAAGAATCTACGACCAAGAGAGACTTACTTGGCCGAAAATAAAACTCATCGTCGGAGCTTTCGAAACCATGAGGACGAGAAAATAAAACCAGAATATCTTTGTACTACTGCAATACTCCGAGGAACTGTGATTCCTTATATATTGTCGTTGTTCCCAAGTGTTGACCGATCCTTTGCAACTCACAAACTGCAGAAGCAGACCAAAGAACCGTTTCGAAGTGAATTTTTTTTTGTTAGAAGAATTAAAAATAAAAAGGTTTTTTTCGGTCCCACCAAGGTTTGCACGCTCGAATAGAGGAAGAATCTCTCCTTGGTGGGTACCAATAATTAATTAATTTGGTTCGCCTCGTCCGATAAACTCAAATATGTGAATTAATTTTTTTTCAATTTTTTTTTTGTGCCACTTTTCTCAAATTTCGCACACAAAGAAAAAGTATATTCGATCAGCCGATTATCCGCAAAATACGGCATTATTGATACAATACGACAACGAGCCATGATTAGTTACTTGAAATTAGTATCCGCGAGGATTATCCTGTAATTAATTGGTTATCTAAGGTTGCCCGGAGCCCGTTGTTCTAATGACTCTGAAGCATTCATACCTGACTGGGTGGCAGTTGCAGACTCACTGCGCAGCAACCCCTCGAGGGTTGTTATTAGGATGAAATAACCAAATTTGATCAAGTTTGGCTGTGAGTACCGGTAGTATATCTTCGTCGCCGGTATCCAAAACGGATTCAATTTGTACCAGACGACATATTTCCGATACGAGAGATGTCGTTTGCACGAACGAAGCTCTTCCTTCTTTCTCGATATCCACGAAAAATAATGTGAACACAAAATTCTGTAAAAACAGCAGAAGCCTTTATACATTTTTTATGTTTCAAGTAATTCTTTTTCAATACATACGAACATACCTATACAGCCCACTGCACAAGTAGGGTAGACGGTACGGTTGTAACAGTTTTCGGTTTTGCCTTTACTGAGCTCAAACTACAGTGAACACATCAATGTTCCAAATACCATAGCAAAGAGCATTCAATTGCTGACAAAATGGGGCTAAGTAGGACTCTTTAGCATAAATAAAAAAAAAGTATGAGCCTGTCAAAAAAAATCGGAAAAGTGTTACAACTGACCCCAACCCCAGGGTCAGTTGTAACACAAGATTTTTTCACAAAATTAGATTATTTATCAGGATTTTGATGATTAATATCAGACGTTCCCATAAGGAATACGTGTTTCAGGAACTAAAAAATATAAAAATAACTTTTCATCACCTCTTGATGGCCGAATATTTTCGTTTGGATAAAATCTTATAAATATAATGTTTTTTTATATTATTATTATTATTATTTCATAACATAAACTACGATAATGCCTGAATAAAAGAAGGAAAAGGAATGTCGTTAGCTGTAATCATCCGCCATCAAATGGTTGCAATGTCCCCGGACGAACTGTTACAACTGACCCCAGACGAGTTTTTTTACTTCAAGTCAAAATTTCGTTTATTCTCTCGAATCTATCAACTCAAAATACTGTGAATACTGACACAGAATTGGCCATGGAAACATATGAACGAGAGAAAAATTGAAGATTTATCGTAGAAGTCTAATTATCGATGTTTAACTAAGATTGCAAGAACTTACTTTAGGCCCGAAAATAACAATGGGCCCCGCTACCCACTTCCGCTTTGCACGGAGGACCGCCACCTACTAATGTGCTAGTTCGGACCACTTGCACAGATTATCAGGCGGCGGTTAGTTTTCGAAATATTAACAATGTTACAACCGTACCCTGTTACAAGCGTACCCAGTCTACCCCACGTAAAAATAAGCTGATATGATATCATGCGATACATATAATAATAACGATAACGATGATGACGATGATAATAATATTTATCACATCTTTGACGATGTAGGACAACAGTACGTATACAACAAGCGGGTTTGGGCTGGCTCTGAGCCAGCCTTCGAACATCCCGTTATTCATTTTGTTTCCAGCTAATTGGATAATCTATTTTGAATTCTGAAAATATGATATTTTTATAACCTTTCAGATCTTTTCAGTTTTTTTCCACAGCAAATTGAATCTGCCATTTCGAGTAACGCAAATCTGAATCCTTACTCGTAATCAGCGACCCACAAAACCATGAGGTACCAAATTTCATCGAAATCCGGCAATATCTTCTTAACATATCATCATTGTTTAGATAGGTACGTTATGAATCTGAATTCATTAAATGAATTGATTGAAGAGATTGTCTGTTGAGAAAATTGCGAAAGGAATTTTGATTACTTTGTAAGAAGTGTGGAATTGAAAAAGCATGGAATTCGGTAGGTTATCAACTTGGAGCCCGAAGAACCAAATTCAATGCATGGCCAAACCACAATTACAACCGATTTCCAAATAGCTAATCCCCGGGGGTACGTAAACTGCTAAATCAGGCATTACTCGAAAGACCTTGACGGAGATTCGTGACACTTTGTTTTTGACCTACGTGATCAAAGCCTGCAATGCGCACTCAGAGCTTTTCGCCTCAATTAGTCAAACAGATATAATTCCCCAGGTGATCAGGAATAATAATATTGGCTCAAAAATTAGGACAAATGCCCGCGCATGTATCAGTAAAAGACAGTGGTTATATCTACTTTAGAATTGTACGGAATTTGAAGTGGCATGCCAAAACTGCGTAACTCTATCGAACATCTGGGCAATTAGCCAGGTCAATTTTTTATTTTTATTTGTTTTTTCAAAGAAGTTTATTTAAAAGGCCACATATTCACAAATTACAGCAATTATACGTATTGAGAACATGGGAAAAGTTGATAAACATGTTATCTATAAATAAGTTTCATAAATATGTTCTTATGTTAGGATGAGAATGTTATGTCTCATACAGCGAGCTCTATTATTATAATGAAAATGTATTCTTCTCGGTTTACCTCAGAAGGAAACAATTGAATTGATTGATCGATTGAACTACTAGTTTTTGGGTCCTCAAAAGTAAACAACAAACTATCAAATTGCGACATTGTTTCATTGCTATGCTGGAGAGAGCATAAAATTCGATGAAACAAACGGAATAGCATGAAATTATAGTCTGAAGACTGGTAGCTGAACTTCGTGAAATATATCGAAACTTTGCACAAACTTGATACGAATTTGATTCGAATGAAATTCTATGGATTTCAATATATGTAGTAGTTCAGGGCGTACAGTATTTGGGTCCATTCGTTTTAACAAAATCCAATGGCGTACGGTCTCGGTTCATTTCGTCGAAATATACGAGTAGGCATAAATTATCTCACTGTCAGTGTAATGTTAAAACTATTCTAGATGAATTAGTTGTAAAGGGTATAGTGCCATAATTACTCAGGTCTGGAGTAGGGGTTGTAACTGTTGCACGACATAAGAACAATCCTAGGATAACTATCTGTACTACAGCCATTAAGTATATCATCCTACCTAGGTAGTACCACGTATAACGCACTCTGACTGTATACACCACTCCGAACTAATTGTCGCAGGACCAAGGCGCAGGAGTTTGGCGATGACTCAAGGCTGGTTATTTAATGGTTTAATAACGAAGAAGAAGGGATTAAACGAGTAACTGTTAACGAACCGTATAAACCTTGTGCGGCTCGGCTAACCAGCCCCCACACAGCAGCACAGCTACCCTTTGCCTAATCTGCATGGTACACCAACCATGTTTGCAATTTGATGGTTCACTACTAACCACTTTTATATTACGTTTATATTAGAATGTTACAATTCTCGTTGCGCGACGTCTGTCCTGCGGTGTCCTTATATGGAACACAGACGACCTTCGCAGGGCCTTTCCTGAATGTTGTTCTTTGAGCTCCCGAAAACATGTCTCCGAGAGCCTGAAAATTGTAATTCATGCTTCATGTATAAGTAAAGTAATTGCATTTCGATGACCTCACCTTCGGCTTGCCAGGCGCACCAAAATAATAAACATGTCTAGCGAAACAGCGCCAGACGACAGGCAACCCGCTATCAATCCAGTTAATTTAGGCTTTGTATAGGAAATTTCGTTTCAGGGGATGAAAGTTACACCAATCGATATAAACCATGTATTCAAAGTCTAGATTGACTGGACTAGTCAGGCCACAAGCACTGCTGACCAGCAGCAGCCGCGCTCGCGCTAGCGCCTTTCAGCATCTACCGAGCGCCTGGTAACTCACCGCGTTGTCGATACGGGGCATTACTATCGCCTTTTCTCTCGCGGACAAAGTAAACCCACGACTCGAAGTATAGGACCCGATTCGCCTCAGTTAATGACGCTCGCTCACTTCGAGCGTCACGTGATCTCAAATACGGATTAAGGGGAGGCTCTACTCGATTATGACCGACTTACCGACATAAGTGGGCGTGTCGCTTATTTCGATGAAAATTGAAGTCTACGGGCCTAAATCGCAAAAAAGGGCTCTGTCGCGGATCGCTACGTGCAATTCCGAATCTAAATATGTCAAAACCTTTTTGTTTTGTGCGGAAACAAAGTAATGGCATTGTTATTACCATTGTAATACCCTTGTGATGCGTGGTCGGTCGGTGATGTTAGTGAAAACAAGTGACGGTCCCACGCTTCGCGACACAAAAAAGCCTTATTTTACTCGATTTTGGTGAGATACACGTTCATGCAGCTACCAATTTAATGCAAATCGTCTAAGGAACCCATTAAACACCCCCCCGTTCATATTAGGCTTCATTTTTTTTTTAATACGGAAAAGACTGAGTCCAGCATGCTCTTAAGACCCAATTGTAGGGAATCAGAAACTGACCGTTAAAGACTATATCTGGGACCACTCGGGCCCCCTCAAGTAATAGAGTTTCGGTAGTAATTACCTATCCACAAAGTAATCAAGTACTCCAAACGTATACATTCCTTCAAATATCTATTGCGCATGAATAAAGGACCGAATTAAATTTGTCCGCGCAAGAAACAAGGTTATCGTCGACCCAATTAGCCGTGCGCCCATTGTGCGCCCATTGTGCACTGGCAATCGGTTCGCTGCCCACCGAGGCTCTAGTTTACCTACTAGTAGGGTAGCGTTGAATAATTGAGGTAATACTTTTTTCAGGGATGTGCGAAACGTATCAGAGCGTCAAATTTCGATACACCGAAATATCTGGACACAAATATCGACGCGCCGGATATCGATACTCATATACAGAATTCACAATCAAATTGAGAAAATTCCATACATTATTAAATTGTAGTTGCACCAACCCCTGCATCGGAGAGTGCAACTTCCCGTTCACGCGAGGGGCGGAAAGTCGTACTTTTCGTGCGAGTGTGCTAAAAAATAGGGATTGCACATTGATAAGCAGATACAGGTTTTTTTATAATGCCTATTTCGGTACAGGAAAGTCTCTTTCAAAACATGTGTAACTCAATTTCTTAACGGGGTGTGGTAGGGCGAATGTCGATAAAGCAGGGTGCTTTTCTGTCCGAAATCTTTGTGAGTGATGCACGTAGTACTTCACGCACCTACCAACAGAACATTGTTTGGATTCGGTCGATCCACCGGAATTACAATCCTCGAGTTCCCGCTCTCATTTACTGATGCAGTTCCCGCTCTCATTTACGCAAAATATAAAAAAATTTTTTTACTCGAAGAATTAGGATAAAAATTGATTCTTTCTATCGGTCTTTTTCCGGTCTCTCGAAAGTTTTGCACGCTTGAATAGTGGAAGAATCTCGCGTTGGTAGAGACCAAAAATTAAGTAATTTCGTTCGCCTAGTCAGATCAAGTCCAAAGTTTAGGACAAAAATAGTATTATTACACTACAAGGGCCGAAAGTTGAAAATTCCTGCACTGCGCGTGATGATGCCCGAGGCGAAGCCGAGGGCATCATATCGCGCAGTTCAGGGCTTTCAATCTTCTGCCCGCGTGGTGTATACTATTTTTCTTCATGCCCGGTCGAAAGTACGCTGACTGATTGAATTTTTATACATATTTACACGTTTTAACAAGTGGTGATGCCTGCCCGACATTGCAGGCACGAGCGAAGCGAGTGCTGCTGGTCGGGGGCAGGCATCAAATAGATCGAATAAAATGTGCAAGCCAGTTTTGAGGTTATATGTAAAGCGAGAGTAACGTCGAGAGCGAGAGTAACAGAAGTTTGCGATTCTGGCTGGCGGCAGAATAGTCGAGTCAATCTAGCCTTTGACCCAAAAATAATTACAGATTGGATGAATTATATATCAATCGATGTGAAAAAATCCCCCAAACAACATATCGTGGTTCCCGCGCAGCGTGGAACGGACCGAAGTGGGCCGAGCGGACCAGCTAACCGTTAGGCGTAGTTTTGTCAGAAAACTCTTGCAAAATTAATAACGTGGAAACTGCAGGTCCTACAATATCGGTTCCCACTTCGAATTTGTGGATGATTTTCTCCCCTACAACGTGGTATTTTTGTTTTTCCAATCCGACAAGTGACATTGGAACAGTGCATGATTTTGGCGGTACTGCCCAAAATATTGATAGTTTTTTATTAATTTAAACAATTTACTGTCTAGAGACATTGTCTTGTTTTTGATATGCTGTTCGGGGGATTTTTCCGCGTCGATTGATATATAATTTATCCAGTCTTGAGTTATTTTTGGGTGACTAAAAGTGACAAAACTCGAAGCGGGCGTCTCGTGTATTGGGTATCGGTGTGTGCGAGTAAGTTTTCGCTCCCGCTGTCACAGAGGGCGGGCGTGTAGTTCTACCAATGCATGAAAGTTAGGCTTTCTGCTTCGATATCGATGCCGGAAGTACGTACTTTCGACCGAGGTATGAAGAAAAATAGTATTATTATGCACCATGGAAAGAAAGCAAGACATTCTTTCTAGCGCAGAGACGAAAATATAGACGATCCATAATCTTTTTCCATCTTTCGTCTTTCATTGTTGTAATTATTATATGTAATTCCGTAACGCATTACACGAATTTCCGTGACATACGCATTTTTGTTGCATTTTAACATTTGATCCCCTATACCTCATTATAGAAGCATTTTCAATGCTAATATCAGCGTTCACTCCGTGCCGTTTCATAGAATTCGGACATCTGACCACTTCAGTGCCGCGGACCAGGGATACTTCAACCATCCAACAAATAGATGAGCGTCGGCTCCGAGCAGCCATTTTTAACTAAGCGATTATACAAATAATTATTGACGAAAAAAAATGTTGTCTATCTATTCTAGGCCTTCGTCGTAAATTGCCATGCAATACAAATATTTCGGATAAAAAAGCACCCTGCTTCATCGACATTCGATCTGTCACACTCCATTACGAGATTATATTTCGTCGCTTGTAACACACAAATGATTTCATATTCATAAAGCCACGAATCTATGTGAATTTTTTAGGATTATTCGCCAATTATTGGTGATACAAAATCATATTCTTCATGGACGGTTATAGGCATTGGATTCAAGGGGGTAAAGTTTGGTGAAAATTTATTCTTTTTGTTTTCTACCGTCTATATCACGCTCTTAGCATTTGGGTTTTTGAAAGAAAAGTAGTGGTTATCGGAGAGTGCTCTCAACCTTGAACATCTTATTGACACGGGTAGAATTTCAATTTCCTTGGAATAATATCGACTTTTTCTGCGATATCCCTCCAGTGCCATTCGTCAGTTTCTAGCCTGTGGGAGTTTTTTTTTTTTTTTTATTGTTTCATTTTCTTGCCTCTTCTTATGCCTGGGTATATCAGTATGGAATCCCTTCGACAGAATAAACATTTCTTGAATATAATATCTTCCACAAAAAGTATTTCTGAAAAAATTCCTACCAACTAAAATTCGTCTTCCACAAAAAGTGTTCCTTCGAAAATTCGTTTCCAGCGAAAGTCGTATTTCACAAAAATCGCTGTAGAAGGGTTGATATCAAATACAACGACCAAGTACAGAAAAAAAAAATAAAAAATCAATAAAACCATATAGCGTTGTGCTCGTTCGTTCGCTACGCTTGTTCACTTGATTGGGTTTCTATAATTGGTAAGGAGAAAAATTGGGATTGTGAATTTCGAAAAGAGCAAATTTGCAGAAGAAAAAAATTTAGGGAGTGGTACTGCGGGCCAGGTGTAAGTATAAGTGGAAGAGTGACCACTAACGTCTGCAAGTGACATTTTTTTCATCTTGCTATGAAGACCCGCCAAGTACCACTCCCGAAATTCTTGTCTTTCGAAAATTTTCTCTTTTCGAAATTCACGCTCCCAATTTTTCTCCTTACCCAATCGAGTGAGCAAGCCTAGCGAGCGAACGAGCACAACGCTATATGGTTTGATTAGATTTTTTTTTACAGAGATTTACGTGAAGCACGACTTTCGTTGGAAACGAATTTTTGAAGGAAGGCTTTTTGTGGAAGAGGAATTTTTGTTGGTAGGAATATTTTCAGAAAGTCTATTTGTGGAAGACTTTTTTGGTAAATTTTTGTGCGTGGACCACATCAATGTACTTGGCGAAAGGTTTTAGTACCAGAGGTGCTTTTTGGGGGATATCACTACTTTTTAGGCACGATCGTTGAAAGCGGAGTGCCTTATACATTCGCATCGCAAAAAACGTCGGATCGAGCAAAAATTCGAAAATCATGTAGGAAGCACGTTTTGGCACCTACGTTGTCGTTTTCGAGCATTTGCAAGAGTGGTGTATGTGAACCACCCCCCTTTGAACCCCCGGCTGACCCGATTTTGATGACATTTGCAGGATAATCTTTTTCCTGAAGATGTAACAATTTCATTGTGTATCCGATCCGACTTCAGGTTCAGAAATGGGGATAGCTAACTTTGTCAATTTTGAAGATACAACAGCGAGCTTTAGAATACACAGCTTCTGTTCACGAATAAATTTGGCGAATTTTTAGGATTTTCCGGCACCTCCGTTTTACCGTCAAACCGTTGAACTTGCGTGTAAACACGCTATCAGCCAAACCGCTGAACCGATTTTGATGACATTTGCAGAGGATACTTCTTTTTCCCTGAAGATGTAAAAATTTCATTGTGTACCCGATCCAACCTCTGGTTCAACAACTGCGGTCGCTAACTTCGTCAATTTTGAAGTTACAAGAGCGGGCCTTGGAGTACGGTCTATTGGCTTCGAATCAAAATTTTGAAATTTTCGGGGAATTTTTAACACTGTTTCGAAACAAACTTATAGCACTGTACGATCGTGCCTTACGCAAAAAAGCGATGAGCTTTTTGGGTAAAACGGACTTGTTGTACATTATGTGAACTTCCTAATAACTGTGCTCGCTCGCTGTGCTTGCTCGATTGGGTCTCTGGAGGTCGTCACTCGCTATGCTCGCTCGGTTGTCGGTATTTTTATGACCAGGTATTACTATTGAGTATATCCTATTGAAGAGTCTTGAATTTTCTGTTATACAGAGTGCCTTGATAATTAGCACCTGAGTCATGTACATATAACCAATAAGACGTGTTATTCTACATCGTAAGAATTTTCTCACCTAGCTAAAAAATACTATCAGATGGTTAGCCACGAATGGAAAACAAAGTATTATAAGCTGGTCTGGATGAATTTCTTCTCACACGTAACAAATTTCATCCCAAACTGTTAATAATTATATAAACGACTAATATACCCGAGGCTTATGTGATTAATCTAACTGATTGACTATAATCTAACTATAATTACACGCACGCTTGCGTGCGTAAAATCGAACTTTACGCACGGCGTGCGGAAATATACTATTTCGTAACACCTGCATGGGAAGTTCGACTCCGCGCACTCTGGAGGGTGCGGGAGATGGCTGATTCCCTTACCGGCCGAGAGCAGTGCCGGAATGTCACCTTCTGGCACTGTCCTCGGCCGGTAAGAGGATCATAGTATAATCAATTTAGCCTTTGACCCTAAAATAATTCCAGACTGGACGAATTATATATCAATCGACGCGGAAAAATCCCCCGAGCAACATATCAAAAACGAAACGATGTCTCTGGACAGGAAATTATTGAAATTAATAAAAAAAAACTATCAATATTTTGGGCAGTACCGCCAAAATCATGCACTGTTTCAATGTCACCGTCGGCGCAACGTAGAACGGACCGAAGCGATCCGAACGGAACAGCTGATCGTTTCGCGTAGTTTTGTCAAAAAATTCTTGCAAAATTAATAACGTGAAAACTATAGATCGTACGATATCGGTTCCCACTTCGAATTTGTAGATAAATTTCTCTCCTATAACGTGGTATTTTTGTTTTTCCAATCCGACAAGTGACATTCAAACAGTGCGTGATTTTGGCGGTACTGCCCAAAATATTGATAGTTTTTCTTATTAATTTCAATAATTACCTGTCCAGAGACATCGTCTCGTTTTTTATATGTTGTTCGGGAGATTTTTCCGCGTCGATTGATATATAATTTATCCAGTCTGGAATTATTTTAGGGTCACCTACATGATCGAAATCTAGTCTGACTGGACTATCAGTTATCTCGCACATTCTCCACAGTCCGCGAAGTCAAACTTTCCGTATCAGGTTTTATACAAAAAACAGGACCGATCTCATGCGGGTTGGCGATTCCTAACCAGCGCCGGCTTCAGAGGGTAGGCAAGAGAGGCGATTGCCTCAGGGCCCAATATCCTGGGGGCGACCTGCCAGCCCGATGTTTGGATATTTTTTTTCGCCTACTCAACTTTCAACCACTTTATCTTTGAGACCGATGAAAATTCAAAATATTTTTTCTACACCTAACTCGCTACTTCATTTTTTATTTTTTGACTATCCTCACCTGTTCACCGTTATGGTTACCTCGTGTAAACCCCAGAAGTAAGTAGATGTCAGTGCACTTGGGTACTACCCAAGGGTAGGTAGATGGCAGCCACTTCGGCAGTCATAGACAAACTCGATGTAGAAAGAGGTTATACTCGGTTCTAGCAGTATCTCAACTACTGCAGCGCCAAAGTTTCTATGTGCTGCCCGGTCGGCAGCATGATGAAAGTCAAATCACGTTTACCACACTACGTGAGGAATTGTAAATTTATGGTGGAGACTCAACTGGGAAGTCCCCAAAGATTACGATCACCGATAATATGAAGTAAAACTAAAGGGTGCAAAAACATAAAGTGGAGTGATACAAATTCGTGTCGGAATGTCGGAACGCAAATCGAAACGGCTTTCGGGCGCTCTGTAGCGGTCACGTAAATTAGTTCGGTTTTGTGACTGGAAAAATTTGTCAAGGACTCTTTCACAACATGAAACTAGCAAGAAAAATTTGATGAAGCATGAGGAATGGGTAGAATTGCGTCATCGGATGGATAAAAATATCACAATAGATGCAGCACAACAACGCATCTTACAAACCGAGAAAAAATATTGGTTCAAGGTTCTAACGTGGATCATTAAAATTGTGAAATCTGGCCAAACAGTGGTTAGCATTTCGTGGTAGTTCAGAAACGCTCTATCAGGCCGACAACGGAAATTTTTTTAAATTGGTAGAAATGGTAGGGAAATTCGACGGTGACGTAGGAGAACACTTGAGACGGGTAGAAGCAAAGATGGGTTTGGAAAAAGAAAAACTGCAAGCACACTATCTCGGGAAAAATATACGAAATGAACTTATAGAGTTGATATCTCGTCGCGTAAAAGACACTATCGTAAGTATGTGTCAAACAGCAAAATATTACACAATCATTTTTGATTGTACCCCGGATAACAGTCACACTGAACGAATTTCCATTATTATCCGGTTCGTCGCTTGTCAATTGGATCAAGCTGTAGAAATTCAAGAACGGTTCCTAGGCTTCGTACCAATACATGGCACAACTGGAGAAGGTTCAACAGATTTTTTGTTGAAAGAGTTAATTCGACTCAACATTTCAGTGCAAAATATGAGAGGTCAGGGGTACGACAATGGTTCAAACATGCGTGGAAACCATGCGGGCGTACAGAAAAGAATTCGAAACATACACCCCCGAGCTTTCTTCATCCCTTGTGCTGCTCATTCGCTAAATTAAGTAATAAACGATGCCGTCAAAGTGTCGACAGCAATTATTAGATTTTTCTCCCTAGTCCAAGAATTCTACAATTTCTTTTCGGCATCCACAAAAAAGGTGGGATGTTTTGAAAAAGCATATAACTCGGCTAACTTTGAAACCTTTTAGTGAAACTAGGTGGGAAAGTCGTGTTAACGCACTCCGACCGCTAAGATACCATATTGGTGAAGTATACGACGCGTTGTATGAAATGAGCAATGATCTACAACAGGATGCTGCTACTCGATGTAAAGCCGAATCTTTGGCTTCGAAAATCAAAGATTTTAGGTTCCTTTGCCTGTTAGTTCTGTGGTACGATGTTCTATTGAAAGTAAATGGAACCAGCAAATTTTTGCAGAGTTCGAAAATTGATCTAGAAGCTTCCGTCAAATCATTGGCACAGATAAAATCATACTTTGAACAGTGCAGAACCCAAGCTGGACTCGATCAAATTATTGCAGATGCTGCAAAGCTTGCAGAGGAATTAGAAATTGAACCAACATTTCCGCGTGTCAACCAGGTTCGAAGACGACAAAGACGCGTTCAATTTGATTATGAGCACCCGGATGAAGGGCTTAATGACCCCAAAGACGTATTTCGCGTGAATTGCTTATTTAAAGTTCTAGATCAAACGATAGCGTCAATAAGGGAAAGATTCGAACAGCTGACCGAAAGCAGTAATTACTTTAGCTTTCTATGTGATCCAAGCACGTTGAAAAAAATGGATAAAGAGACGTTCTTAAAGCATTGCAAAGATCTTCAAATCGTTCTCAGTTTTCGAACTTGGTGTCTTGATACAACATTTCAACCCAGGATCAAATGCTTTACCAATCGACATACTAAACCACATTCATAAGAATCGTATGGCCGCCGTTCATCCGAATGTTTTCATAGCTCTGCGCATATTCCTTACTTTACCGATCACAGTTGCATCAGCAGAGAGATCTTTTTCGAAATTAAAATTTATCAAAAACTACCTGCGATCCTCGATGGGCAACGAGCATTTGACAGGACTCGCTATGATGTCTATAGAGCACTAAATAATGGATTCGCTGTCATATGACGACATTATTAACGATTTTGCTGCTTCTAAGTATCGACGATGGAAAGTCCAACAATAAAGTTCGGGAAAAAAAATTTAATTTCAACAATATTATGTAAAGCTACCATACCTAATAAATGAAATTATATAACATGTTGATCGGAGAATATAAGCTTATGTCATTACGTACACCCTTTGAAATACCCGAAACTATATGTTAATGAATGTGAGCTCAATTGTATCCAGGGGGGCGGCGGTCACGGACTTTGCCTGGGGCAGCCGAATATTTGAAGCCGGCCCTGTTCCTAAACTCGTGTAAATGCCGACACTCGCCTTCGGCTCGTCTGGCATACTTCACACCGAGCGTATAGTTAATGTATAATACACATGCCGAATGTATATACTGAGCTTTTCTGATGAAATGAAATGATCCTACCCCGGGACTGTCCCGGATATGCCTAACAGAGGCCATTTCTTCAGAAAGGCTCGGTACCTTTGTCGATGAGGTAATCTACTCGACTTCTGACAGAGTTGGATCTGCGGCCCCGTATAACTTATTCGGCAACAAATGTGTCCTCCTCCACTGAACAACCCCTTGGGTTAGTTGAGCTACCCACTAGCTTCCTTATGCGTCATAAGTCCACCTCACAATGTTTCAAATAGTTCTCTGTTGAGCTTGATTTTGTATAGAACCCCCCCCCCCCAAAAAAAAAAAAAAGGATAGGATCCAGCCCTCCACCCTCTCCAAAAATTCGATATACATACCGAAATTATTGTGGTGGGTTCCTTTGTCTTTGCTATGATCGCTATAATCTAATATTCCCGAGAGAACCAGAATCGCTGTTTGATTACATTATACAGAAATCGATAGTAATTGGGTAAGCTGACGTGGAACGGAATCGTGCTACTGTATGCATGGCATGCAGCGACACTGTCTGACAGCTACGGCCTCGTTCTACTATTCCCCCATTCGAGCTGATTCATGCGATACATATTCGATTCGGGTCCCCAAGGTGTATCGAAAAAGTCGGAAAGTATGTTCGTGTAAAAATTCAAACTCTGAGACCGTGAGGCAGGATGTGCTGCCCATTCTAATCTTTCATTCTCTATGGATTTCGGTTTTGCTATTAAAATGGAAACGTATATGTTCTGATGATTCTTCACTTGATTCCAAAGTCCCCAAACCAGTGTTTTGAAAATTGACTTTTTCAAAGGTCATCTACTCTGTTGAAGCGAACGCGAAATATTTTTGTCTCTCTCTTTCTTTTTTTTTTCTGTTCGCATCATATACCTACTCTACTCCGCTCTACTCTATACCCAGCAATCACTGCCCTGATCCCAAACTTGACAAATTAATATAAAATTATCATTCTGGTGCAATAATATTAATCAGTTTCCAGGGAATCGTAGCAGAGTAGGAGATAATTGCTTCTCGCAGTTCCCCTCTCTCTGCCTTTAACCCATATTCGTAAACGCCCCTTGCTCTGTGAAATGCAATCACATTAAAAAATTCGGCTCATCACCGATGTCTGGGCAGTTGTAAGAGTCTACGTATGAAATCATCGGTGATCAATACAGTGCCAATGGGACAAATTTCATATCCTTCAGCCCAAGGATACATTATATCAAGAACTTTAATGCTCCAAGAACCCTGGAAATATTGCCTCGACCCAGGGAATTATCCGGTGAGTTCGAGGACGAGGACCCTGAGAGAGGTGGAAGAAGGAAAGTGTTTCGAAGATGGATATAGGTATTACGCAATTGATAAACTTTCCATAAAGTTTTCAGAAAATTTTTTGCTTCCCCTCGCCGTTTGTTTGACGAATCTTCTTATTACTTTTTTCGTTTTGCCACCAGTATTGTAGCATATTCTACGCAGTGAATCTCTTAATACCGATACGGCAACAGGAATTCGTAGAAATACTTCTAACGACCGGGTTGGCTGTCATTTCCAACAGCCACCCGCTGCAAGAAGCGAATATATTGTATAGGGTGGGTGTCTTGGTCTCAGGATCCTGATTTCTGATCCTTGGTCTTCGGTTTCAGACAGCGTTCAATCTCGAAGGAAAAGCATTCACTGGATTCTACTGATCCGATCTGCACCCGACCCCGTTGTTGAGCTGAAAGATATCTCATCCGGTAAATTTCGACGACTTAGAAAAATTGATTCGATCCATTATCCCGTCAGTTTTTCGAGCGTCCAAACTGTATTCGAGAAGAACATGTTCCCGAAGGCGTGAAAATTGCAATTTATGCGGCATGTACGTAAGTGAGTGAAGTAAACGTTTTTTGTTGACCTCACTTTCGGCTCGCTAGGCGCACCAAAGACTTGTATAACATTCTCATCGGATAGTTTCTTTGTGCACGCGCCTCAAACACTGTTTTTTCAAGCACTGTTGACCGGCAGCTGCCCACGCTCCGCCATTACCGCATGTATCTGGCGCCGGGTAACTCATCGCGTGGCTGATACGGGGTATTACTATCGCTTCTTCTCTAGCGGACAAAGTAAAACCACGACTTCAAGTATGGGACTCTATTCGCCAGAGGTATATCACGCTTGCTCACCTCGAGCGGCCTAGGATATTCATATCTTGCACAGAGTGCCGCCTTAGCTGTTGCGTGGTAGGTATTTGTACGCTCACTTTGAACGCTGACATGAACAAAGATTTAATTTGTGTGAATGGAGTGTTCTAAGGTGAATTCGGTTACTATGTACAAAGTGACTTGCCTCCCTAGTCCAGTCAATCTAGTCTTTGAATACATGGTGTATAGGAAATTTAGTTTGAGGGCCGAAAAGTTACACCAATCGATAGCTTAAGGTCCCCTTATGAACATATTGAAATGTATCATCTCCATTTTCAGGGCCACATTAGTAGTTAATAAAAAACAATCGAACATTTGCGCCTAATCGACTTTCACCCTCCAATTCTCCAATGTTACTAGCGAAAAAGCTCTAGAACGGAAAAGAAAATGCAGAGAAACTAATACGAAGCTTGCTGCCGTGTGTGTAGGTACAGGTACGAATACAGCCAGACGATACGCGTTACTTTTTATAGTTATTACCTAATCGAGCTGTACCCTCTCCACAATTTCCGCCTGACCATAACGTCCGGCAAAATTTTAACCTGATAAGAATGCTATGATGACTGAAAAAACATCAAGATATTTACGTTCGCCAGTATGTGAGGTTTCACTTACCTCTGATTCAGGTTTTGTTTCCTCATTTCAGTTACGAGCAATTCTCAAAAACTTTTCGTCAATTTCATAAATCTTGAAGGATTAAAATGTCAGACTGTGCCGTGTACCTCATCTCAGTGAGTATTCGGACGCTTAGGCTGACATTGTATACAGCCTTGGTTTGTACAAAGAGACGGTGCCTCAAAGAAGAATTGTAGATGAACGATGGGATGAAGGGGGATAAAAAGCAGCGCTGAGACTTTTTCGGACGCGTTGCAAAATCTATACGACGTATCGGTGGAGCGAAAGATTGGAAAGATTGTCGAGCCTTTTTCTCGAGTATAACGAGCTGCCGAGGTGTGGAAAAGCTCGGGGCAAATTGAGCGAGCGAATAAAAGCGGAAGAGAGAAATGGCGAGGGAGAGGAAGAGAAACCCGGTGAATGAACTGAAGTAGAAATGGAGGAAGGTGAAGCGAGCGAGAGAAATTACAAGGAGAAAGAAGCAGCCGTCGAGTTTGGCAGTCCACAATTTCAGGCTGAAGAGCTTCGAGCCGAAACTAATTCTTGCTAGGTCCAAGTTTCACGGTGGGAACCACTCGCCTCTCTTGGCTCGTCTCGTGCTCGAACCATTGGCTGAAAGCCTCAATAAGCTTAAAACAAGAAACTTTTTTCCTCGTAGGTCGTAGCAACTGGTGGAGCGGAGAAAATAAAGAAGGATTGAAAGCGAGAGGAAAAATCCAGAAAGAAGAGGAGCGATCATCCATTAAGACTTAACTCGCACGAGGCTTACATCTAAATTTGCAGGGATATATACTTTCCACTCTAACTATATCAGCTTTTCCAATGTATCCCATCCGACAGCTCACTCTCCCTCTCATTCGCTCCTACTTTACTCAACATTATATAACGCTAACATTACAGCAATCTCAAATTACAAACGAAATTGCGATGCTCCGATCGTTTCTAAAGAAGGCATGGAAAGTTTCGATGCAATGCAGATAACTATGCAAGTGGATTCGAGAAACAGATCAGATATAAATATGCATCAGCATGGGCTGAAAGATTTCCGGAGCAAACATTACGTGCAGTGAGCGTCAGCTGCAGTGTAATTCACCGAGGAATACTATTTTCAGTGGCTCAGTGCCTCCCCGTGCGGCGCCTGCACGGCATAGATAAAGGTATGTGGCTGAGTGAGATCTTTCGATGCGTTAAAATTGTCAAGATAAACTTACGGCATTAATCATCTAGCTCGCGATTAATTAGCACCGCGTAGTACGCGTAGGTTTGAAACGAACCCGGAGAGGATTTAACTGTATATAGATTTGCGACTCCGGAGCTGAAGCCGAGCTCGAGGGCGCACCTACCCACCCTTCCCACTCAGGACTTTAAAGTTCGGGACGGGCGGCGCCCAAGGCGCGCCCCAACGCCTCGCGCCCTTCCGCGCCCTTCCAAGGCGAATACCAGACACAGCTTTTGTCTTGGTAAACGAACCAAACTTTGGCCAGTTTCTCGCGGTAGACGTACTCGCCACTTCTTAAAATATAAGTTATGAAATTTCACGCTCTCAAGAAACTTTGAATTTGAAGATGCTGAAAGACGAGGCACCCCTTTTTCCAAACATTTCTCTCACACCACTCCCCTTCCTTTATCAACACCACAAACGCTACCAAAGATTTCACAATCAGCCAGGTTTTTTACACCTCCGCTCTCAGGTAACCAGAGCGTCACGTCCAGAAATGTATCAGGTTCAAATACATGGCATTATAACTGTTTATTGAAACATCTGGAAAGGTTGAGGGAAATGGACATCGACAGTAAATAATTCTACTCCTTTGTACTTTTTATCCTAATTGAAAAGAAGATGAATTTTCAGTCGACTGATTGTACGCATGACTTCAAGACTGCAGGATTATATGGATTCCGTGCCTTCGCGTGACTTCTACATTTGACCTGAAGAGACTTTTCAACCAGGTCTACCTGACTTGAAAATTATGTGACCCCCCAGAATGAATGAAATTCTTCCAACTCTCGTGGTAACATCATCTAATATCGTTTCTTTGACCCACGTACATCGAATTTTGGGGGCACTGGCTCGCCAAATAGGGGCAAAAAATGTCTCCCGTCTTTAGGTAGAAAGTATTAATCACATACTCAAATTATTATTCCATCCATTATCCGAGTGATTATTGTCTAGTGTCCCATGCATTTCTACTAATGCTCGCATGGTTTGATCGTACACATATTATATAACGGAGCGCACAAGGTTGTACAAATTGTTCTAATATAACACGCCGGGATAGGTGGGTACAATACACAGTACACAGCTACGGTCCAGTCCCAGCAGAATACGCGCCGAGGGTCGATTGCATTATTTATAATCTCGCAGAGAAAATATCAAAACTGGGATTATCCACGTGCATGGCCCACTTCAACGGTATATGATTACAGGACTCTATCCGTTTCATATTCAAAACATTCTATGTAGAGCGTGTTCAGATGTATAGATTGGAAAACTCGGTTTTTTGGCCAAATCCAAAACCACCTTAATCAGAGTGCACATCGTTTCCAAACTGAATGATACAACACAATAGTCATCCTGCACATTTGAATTGACGAAGGTAAAACATCTAATCATGGCCATGGATCTCGGTCTGATTGTGAGCAGTATCAGGGGTTGACGTGCATCAGATCAGTGGACGAATTTAGAGTAGGATACTTTTCCGCTTGAAATTACGATACGTAGAAAGACGTTTGCGAAGAGTCGCATTTTTTGGATAAGAATTTTCTGTAGGACGATTATATGTAAAATATATACATGAAAAACGTGGCTTATTCGTACACGATCTGATAAAATTCTGTAAATCGTACAGAATTCTAGGAAATCCGATCTTGATCTTGGCTTTATTAAATTATATTTAATTACATTACAGTTATCGTCAGGATACTGTAACTTTCGGCACTGTTGGCCCTAAGACACTGTGATCAGCTATGAGAGAGCTTTTTTTTCTACAAACGACACATTCTACATGAATATGGTGATACACTATTTGTTCTTTTCTTGTACGCCGTTTCTACACCATTTTTTAAACCGCTTTTTTTACAGACCAATTTTTTTGACAGGTTTGTGACTGGGATATCTTACGAAATTGATATTTTACTTCAAAGAGAAATCATCACCCGACATGTTTTCATCGAGTGTGCTCGAAGCATGCGATTTTATACCAGGAATTCATAAAATACAAGTCTTCAATTTCCATCACATTCAAAATGTGAAAATTGAGTCTGGAGTAGTGGAGCGACAGCATCTCAATCAATTCCATCAATTTTCACATTTTCAAGTTAGTTCGGGGCTTAGCCACACAAACCTTGTGTGAACTTGCAGTCTAAAAACGTCTTTGTATTACCAACCCTTGACCTTGAACTCTACGCAGAGTGCACAGATGGCGATTTTTCTCATCGTTCAATTTATTACCAAATATGTATACAACAACAGGGTTCTAGTAAGAAAGTGTGCTGAAAACATTGGAGAAAACGGAGTTATAGGTCATTGATCAGCATAATCCAAATATTGAGTCGATCAGTAATTATAGGAATATTATCACCAATATAAACTATCCTGCATTAGATTTCACATTTTCATTACATATCTGATGATGAATAATGCGGTAGCTTTGGAAGATCTTTTTAGGAAACCATCCATTAAGGTTTTCAGCAGTAATACTACGGGGCGAGAACTAATTTTACTTTCAAGCTGATGGATTAATCGAAAAATATGGTGTGGAATAAATGCTGTAAAATAATTCGCATAGAACATTCATTGTACGTGTAAGACGAATCAGTGTATGTACAAAAGCACCGAAGTGAAAAAGTACTGAATCAATAGAACAATGCGATAACATCAATATGGAACATTAGAATATATTGTTTGCTGTAAAAGATAAGAATCGTAATTCACATTCTGCTTTTCGTGCATTCATCCATTCTTTCTCTACGTTCACAAGTGAAAAGTGAAAATAATTTCATAAAGCGAAATTCGTGAACATGAAATGTTAATGCAAATCAGGCATTTAACTTATATTCATGTATACAGTGCAACCCCGTTGAGAGTAGATTCACCTACTAGCGAGAGAGTGACCTTCCCCCACTCCGGTATAGTTTCGGCACTCTAGCTGACGGGGGAGGATACGGGCCTGTGGTGAGGTATGGAAGAGTGGGGGCACCCCGTAGTAGCAGTATCCAGCCCGACCCGGTGCTCCCAACGGGGTTTAACTGTAGTGACAGTTTCACTGCAATTTGGTTCAAATTATCACTGGGAAGTATTTCTTATATTGTCTTCAGAGAAACCTATTCGTTGATTTTGGACCATTAGCGTTAAACTTATCTTGTCGTTTTTATATTTACCGGGTGTCCCATTTTAATCTTCCACCTGATTTATCTCGAAAAGTACTGCTCGGATCGAGTAATAAGTAATATTAAACTTTTAGGGTTCGGAGGGGTACGTTCAAAAACAAATTTTTCAATTTTTTTAATAACAAAAATGGTAGCGTAAAAATGACAAACATTTTTTTTTTAAAGGGGAACATGACTTATTTTGTTCAACAATAAATTCGTTAGGTCAAAACCAACATATTTTGTAGGAAACATTTTTCAATTGTTAAACAATTCTAACAATTGTTATTGCTAGGAAACATGTTGGTTTTGACCTAACGAATTTATTGTTGAACAAAATAAGTCATGTTCCCCTTTAAAAAAAAAATGTTTGTCATTTTTACGCTACCATTTGTTATTAAAAAAATTGAAAAATTTGTTTTTGAACGTACCCCTCCGAACCCTAAAAGTTTAATATTACTTATTATTCGATCCGAGCAGTACTTTTCGAGATAAATCAGGTGGAAAATTAAAATGGGACACCCGGTATATCGAGCGTTTCTGACGAAATGAAACAAACCCTTCCCCAGGTACAGGCCTGTGTTAGGAATAATTGGGGGAGGGTTTGTTTCATTTCGACAGAAAGGCTCAGTAGATTCTCTGTGTTAAACTAACGAACGAGGATCCTTATAGGTAAGGGTTAATGTGGTTTGACACGTTTCGTTGAAATCCTTCGTCGTAGTTTCGTTCTTTCGTTAACGTGATTTGTTGAGTTTACTCTCTAAATTGAATGTTCATGATTTGACGTGTGTATCCTCTATATTTGCTAGGTTTCAACTTTCATTTCGCGCTTTTATTAGTTTTTTTGAGACAATTATTTCGTTCACCTTGCAAGATTTCAGCTTATACGCTTTCGGCTTCCCAAGAACACTTCTTGATCATCGATTCCGGCGAGAACATTTTTACCACCATATAATCAGTTTAATTTTTAACTTCGCAATACGTTCGTCGACACTATGGCCCGTATGTATGTACATACGTCAAATTGCCCGGACGCCACTTTCTCATTATTTCGCATTTGAAACCAATAAATTGTCACTTTATGCATACGAATCATCACTATAGATCGAACCGTACCGGAATCATTTTTTCCACAGGATCAGCGTAAAACGGCACGACCACCCCAATTATGTATTTATTGTTGTATGAATATTTATTATTTCCGCAAATTAGAACTCATAGCTTTTAATTCCCGCAAGGTAGCGACGGGAGATTAAAAACTCACCTGATTTATTCCAGCCAGCAGCTTCTTGGAAACGTCCGCTTGCAGCTAAAAGGAGATACGTAAATCCTACTTAAACGTGATTGATCGTCACTGCAGCACTATTCGAAAGTATAACGATAATTAATAATCCTTGATTTATCGTCAGTTCTGAGTTGTAGCGTTGCAGAACACGCCGTGTGTCGGCTGCACATTTTTCACCTAAGTATAACGAAAATATGATGACGGAAAGTATAGGCAATTGTTCATCTAATCGTAAATTTATTGATGAAATACGGGCTATGAGGACTTAATTGTATTCAATCAGTATCACTAACTTCTAATTACTAAGAGTTCGAACTCGTTTACTGAACAGCGGGGGAGAGTTGGTCTTAAAAGTTGACGAACCCTGACGGCGATGTTCCTCTTATATTTTATCCCCCTCCCCTCCCGCCCCCTTTATCTTATCTGCTCTTTCCCTTTATAATCATATCCCTTTTAGCAACAATGTTCAGAGCCTGGTTTGCCACTGTGCTAGGCAAAGCCTCGAGGTAAGCCGTCAGTATCCAAACGAGATAAGCCGGTTATCAAACGGACCTTCTGAAAATTAGCAAAAAGTAAACCGCAGCCAAAGTAAATTATTTGGAGGCCAGCACTGGCACGACCGCAAAATGCGGGTTGGTAAAAGGTGGAGGTGATAAAAACCGCTAGGACCCAGGGATTCCGAGTACCACGTGGTTCATTTAACCAGAAATTACCGTGGCACGTGTCTCTTGCACTCCTCCACAACGTGCCACGTCCTTTCTAATCTCTAAACAAATATACCATATGCCCATGGTTAATTGTTTGCGATATCAATATCAGATGCAATTAAAATTATCAACACTTTTCCACCTTTCTTTCATGTCGTAGTGTACAGAAAATATGGCAAGCATACGTATAGGGTAGTCAGGATTTTAATAAAATCTCAACGATTGACACAAATATTCCGTTCATTTACAAACAAAGTAGGGCGGAGTATATTCTAACCTGTGAAACGTCCTCTTACGCTCATTTTCAAATTCATATTTTCCAATAATTTCAAATGCCACAACTGTATCTGATATTTGTCCTATGTGGAAGCTCATTAGATCGAGTAAAATTGGATTTTTATAACACGTGCATGAAAATTGGGGTATTGCATGGCAGTTTAGCGGGAAGAAAGTGGCCGATTGCATGCCGGGACTGTAGGGTGCGGTTTGCGCATGCGCAGTCCGCCATCTTGTTCATTTTCGTCCCTTTGGAGTTTTCAATTCATTTTCATCCCTGTTTCATGGAACGAAACAACTGACAGCTTCTAACGCGAAGTTTGAGGTTAGGTCATAAGTTCTGTCCCGCTACTGCCATGCAACCCCATATTTTCATGCACTCATTATAAAAACTATAGTATGTGACAAGGGACGATTGGCGATTTGCAACGAGTGTGATTGCTGCAAACTTCACACTCGTTGCAATCGCCAACTTTCGTCCCTTGTCACACAATATACTATTGTCGCAAGGTATGGTGGAGGCCGGGGCTGGATGATACAGAGGCGAGTTCATATAAACAACATTGTTCAACAATCGGCAAACGGACATATTTGTCTCTTAAAAAGGGAAAAGGGGGGGTGTAGGGGTTAGTGGGGCAAAATCGCCCCACCAAAATATCGCTCACCTAAAAAAATTGAGTAACTCGAATTTTCGCATCAAGGAGGATCGTACAAAACGGTATGCCACTGACAGTGATAATAGTATATTATGCACCACGGGAAGGAAGCAAGCGATTTTTGGCGAGACAAAACGCCTACTTCCTTCCCATGGCACATATATTATTTTTTACCACATATGCATTAAAAACGAGAGAAAGTGAGGTTAGAACCACGAGAACGGTGTTCTCCACTAGGGGCAGCACCTTCTTAGTTTATTTCATCGTTACCATGGTTACGAGAGGTTTTTATCCCTCCTGACAAAGTTTTTATCCCTCTTGACAAGTTTTTATCCCGGTTTATTGCCCCGGTCAGAAGACTGTGGCTTCCATCCCGTTAAGGAGGGCAAAAAACACGAGTTTTTAATGCATGTGTGGTAGAAAACATTTTTAGGGGAGGGCAAATCCGACCACCCCAAAAATATGTGGCTAAATAGCATTTTCACGTCGAGATGAGTGAACTGAAACTGCATGCAGCGTGATTAATTCACTGAAAACGATGGAAAATATAGAATTTGGCGTTGTGTGCCCTAAATTTGTACCTCGATTTTGGGGGGGGGGACTTTGCCCCACCCTCCCAGTTTTGCATCGTTTTCGGCAAAATCGCGCTGCATATAGTTTTATTTCAGTCACCTCGACGTGAAAATGCCATTGAGCCACTTGTTTTTGAGTGGACAGTTTGGCCCCACCCTCGAAATTGTTGATTACTATCAACGGAGTCACATTGCATACCATGGTGTACGATCCTCCTTGATGTGAAAATGCACGTAACTCAATTTTTTGGTTTAGTGATTTTGCCCCCCCTGGCGGTTTCGCCCCACCTCTACCCCTACACCCACTGCCTCCAATTTGTAGATAGTTTTTAGGTACGATCGTTAAAAACGGAGTGCCTTATACATTCGCCATCGCTAAAAACGTCGGATCGAGTAAAAGATCTGAAATCATGTAGGGAGCACGTTTTGGCACCTGGGTAGTCGTTTTCGAGCATTTTCAAGAGTGGTGTATGTGACCCCCCCCATTTCTTGTAACCACGTAATCAGCCAAACCGCTAAACCAATTCCGATGAAATTTGCAATGGATACTGTTTCCAGCCTGCAGATGTGCAATTTTTCTTGTTTATTTATATGTTTTTTTACTTTATATGTATGTATTCTTTTTTCAAAAAACGATAGGCGATCGTGCCTCACTCTCTAAATTTGAATCAGTGAAAATTTCACTAATTGAATCAGTGACTTGGTACTTCACTGCAGAAATAGTGACTTGAACCCTTTTTCACTGGAGTATCAGTGAAGTCCATTTCAGCAGTGATTTTACCACTGCTAAACCAGTGCGTAACTTCACTGTTTCGTCAGTGACTTTTGTGACGAACGCTAGGGGCGCCGCGTACGCCGAGTCTCTAACCGCCAAATCGTTCGCGTTCATATGTTGCGTGCTGATTTGGGCGTCGGTTCAACCACGTGAACTGTTCAGTAAAAATCATAACGTAAGTGAACATGCGGATTTATAAAATTCTTCACAATTTGGCTTGTTAGTTGCAAATAATCAATGAATTGTGTGAATATTGCTGTTCACTGTCTTACATTGAATTCCTTATACTTTTGGTAGGTTAGGTTTTCTCACTGCGTCCAGTCTTGGCTCGCTCCGACGAGATGGGAAACGGAGAAGTTTCATCTGCGTTAGGAGTCTGTTTTTTCTTTACTTGCAATAAAGACTCGCGAAACAAAAATGTGTCGAATATACCATATTGTCTTTCCGTTTCGAGAATATCTTCAACCGGATCAAATATATATAAGAACCAATCATTTTCGCTGATTCAATCAGTGAAAATTTCACTATTTGAATCAGTGATTCAAATTCACTGGATAAATCAGTGACCTTCCACTGATTTCCAGTGGTATACTTATAAATGGAGGCATCAGTGACTATTCGCTGATGATCAGTGACCATTCACTGATTCAAATTTAGAGAGCACGCAAAAAAGCGACGAGCTTCTTGGCTAAAACAAGCTAGTTTGAAACGAAGCTGTTATTTGTTGATCAGTTATCCCAGTGCGACTATTTTCGATAGTGAAGAGTTAATATTTCAGCTGTTATTCGAAGTCATTCACAATACTTGGATTAAGTTTTAGACATTATTTCGATTTGGGATCTTATCTGGGCACATTATTGAGACAAGGGAATTCCATCATTGTTGATTATTCATGTAGATTGTTTCTCTGAGTATCACAATTTAAAATTGAAGGTGACAACTGAGAAAATTTGACACACTAATAAATGCGGAAAGTTGTGATGTATTAAATATAGAATATGTGGTAAAAATGTACTCGATACATGAAATGCTATTTACGCACACTGACGATGAGATGCAAGATGCAATCCCATATCACAAGACACAATAACATGTAATTGCGTACACTGTCACAAAATTACATGCAAATGAAAGCAACTTCGCGTAACTACGTCAGAAAAAATGTATTTTATTCCGACACTTCAACAATTTCGACAATTTCCGACGCCGTCTGTATTGGGAATCAATAAAAAGGAAATTCGAAAAAATACGGATTGACGTATCAAGTAAGGATCAAGCTATGTTTTTATTTTTTGACCCGATTTTCCAAGTAAATGACAAAGAGGACCAGAATTGACTACCTCGTATTGTATCAACTAGCCCCGGGGTCTTCTGCAGTACGAGAGAGTTTCTTTCATCGCGCGTCTATACACTAGGGTCTGGAATTTTTCCGCATTTCGTGTCCTCCGGCGTTCCTCAGCTGCGTTCGGATCAAATCGCTGGCACGCTGACCGAACGACTGTGCAATAAGCTGTGAGGTCCTCTCATCGTGCGACAATCCTTTACCGAGGAAATAACCTGTGTGCTGACGGATGCGTCTGCAGAGCATCGTCACAGTTGAACAATAATTGTCTCGAGCAACTAATGAACAAACAAAATGACTGTCATCGCCAGATACACCGACCCACATTGTTCATGTCCCATTTCAGTAACTGCAGTATCAGTATACGCATTTGTAGTTGGATAAAATGTTATATTGTGCAATTAGGAGATAAAAACACTCTTTTCAGGCCGAGTGTAAGTTTGCAATATGAGTTTGCAATATGAGCTGAAAGTCGCGTGCAGCGTGACCAACGGTACGATAATTATCGTACATGTACGAGAATTCCGTACTACCTTACGATGTACGATAGCGATTCAATATCGTACGTAAATGTACGATAATATTCGAATATCGACAAAAAATTGTGTTTTTTATCAAAGAAAATGATTTTTTACATATCTAACATATCATGTCAACAGCTCGTCCAATGATTTTCCCTCACCATTTTTGATTCGTTTTACGCTTTCCTATGTGTTCCTTTGATCTCAAAAGAGCACTCCTGAATTTTTTCAGGTTTTTCCGACCAACCGTTAATTCTTTATGATTATTATTCTACCCCATCCAAAATTGAATTTTTTTTTAATCTAAAAAAATTCTAACAAATCCCATTTTCTCATTCCGATCATTTTGACACCCGTCCAGTGATCGGCCGATTTTGTTTTCTATTTTTTTTTCAACGTTCTAAACATTAACACATAAACATAAACTCATGCACCTTGTGTCACGTGATCCGAATGTAGCCTCAAAACAATCTGATGACGAATTAATCTGAGTCTTCGAAGTCTCCGTATAATTTGCTGAAAGGCCATAGCCGGGTAAGTATGCGTGAGCGACCCCTGCAAGGATTCGTTCGAAATTTTGGTGACAAGTTGCGTCTGTGGGGTTACAAACTCACCCCAAATTTCAACCCTGTAGCTGCACTAGGAACGAAGATAAAAATGCAAATAGTATTTCAATATAATTAAAAATATATGTTGTGAACATATTCTAGGCGATTTATAGGAAAAATCGAGAACCTCATCCTACCACCAAAACTGCCTGAAAAAATTGATTTCACTTTTCGTGATTTTTTTTCGGTCACTCGCTCACGAGATACAATTATCATATTTTTTTGCTACACAATCGGACTCCTTTCTACAAAATATATTTTTTTTAAGTCGATCGAAAAGGTAGAGCACAGTTAAAAAAAGTAAAACACACTTTTTTCGCACATTTTTTGTGTTTGGGATGTTCTAACTACTATAAAATGTTCCCCTTGTGGTTATTATCGTGCGCGGTAGAGTTGCCTCGTCTTATTTTCCCACACGGCACCGTATTATGTATAACTGAAATGTTTCAGGAATGTCCAAATGTCCGGGATATATTTTATAACATTTCTGAAACGTTTTAGAAGTGTTTAAAAATATATCGTAGATATATTTACACATTTTTGACAAATAACTGATACGTGCAAAAAACGTGTGCCGTGTGGGTTGTTCAATCGAACAACTGTTTTCTCTAAAATTGTATCAAACTTAATCTTATTTTCCACTGTGTCGAACATTGAAGTACCGTCCTTCTAATATTTCAGTCCCTCATAGTCAGCCAGTCCGGTGTCACACTGGGTTTAGTTGATGAACTAAACTCGCGGACATTTAGACATTCCTGAAACATTTCAGTTATACATATATGGTGCCGTGTGGGAAAGTAAGACGAGGCAACTCTACCGCGCACAATCAAGAGACTCGGTAGAGTCTCGCGCCAAGTACATTAAAAAAAAATAGTACATTTCGATACTAGAGCGAAACATTTTTTTTGGCACGAGTGAGAGATTTGTCGCCCGAGCGAAGCGAGGGTGACAATCTCACGAGTGTAAAAACAAATTTTTCACGTGTATCGAACAACATTTTTCATCATAAACGTGTGTAAAGTGCGTTTATATGCACGCTTGCTACTACGCAGAGAGCAGACGAGAAGAGAGAGTAGGGACCGTGCACACTAATACACGCTCACCAAAGTGAGAATGTGTTGTCATGTACATGCATACATTTTTCACCACCAAAGTGCTCGTTCTGGACTTTAGATGTCGCAACTAGTATGCATATACGCGATTATACATTCTCACTTTGGTGAGCGTGTATTAGTGTGCACGGTCCCTGTACACCCAGTCAGTGGCCAGGTGGCGCCGTTGTCGAGATTGACTTCGGCAGATTTTTTCGGCTTTTTCTTTCATATTCCGATTGATGAGTCTTGCGCGAAGTATTTTCAGATGTAGAATTCAGTATAATATGTATATTCTCAATACACCGTGAAGAAAACTCGAATAATTAATTAAATAATAATTAATTTAACCTGGCTACCCGAAAGGGAGCTGTTTCGCCTCTATACCAAAGAATTAAAGCAACACCTGGAACGGACCGAAAAATGATGCTTTTTGAAATGCTTGTAACTTCTGATCCAGTAGTCGTACCGGAAACGCAAGGTAAGCAAATTGAAGCTGCAAGTGTTAACTTTCACGTACACTGGACGGTTTTTTCAAATTTTGTTCCATTCTTCATTTACACCGCTCCGAAGCAATTGTTGCGCGGTTTCACGTTCGAATGTGATTTTGAACGCCCTGCACAGGATGCAAGTTTTTTTTCTCAGAAATCCATTCCGAGTGAAGGTTAGGGAATTTGTTAAGCTTCATAATGCTTTTTTACAAAACCACGTAGGATTTTTTTTCGTGGAGTTACGCCTGATTAAAGCAATCGAAGCCGAAAATCTTCAAATTGCAATAACCGGGCATTTTCCAGGCATTTTCACCCTCTTCGAGATAGATTTGTCAGATTAATTGTTTAAACAATTTTTCACCTTTCAATATGACTTTTTCCCAAGGATCGCACACGTTCGAATTGATCGAAAATGGAGGCTAAATGCAACTGCCAAAACTCAATCAACATCGATCGGAAATTGAAAATCGCTACCATTTCTCAAAACTTCAATCTTTTCTCTTCAAAATGATGTGCTTGATGAACTCTCTACGATATTTTTTCTCCAAGTTACGCCACTTTTTAGTGACCGGGCGCCAGAAATCTTCAATCCGCTGTAACTTCTGAACGATTAATCGCAGAAAAATTTCTCAGGGATCGTTTTCGATGAGATTTTCATTTCCCGATATTCACTGTCGTCTGATCAATGTTGCTCGAAATTTTTTTTTTAATCGTAAGCTCCCTCGAACCGTGCGTGTAATTCCCGCTCGTGGCGTTGCCCAGGATCAACGACGTGAACGTCACGGGAAACCGATCCCTTCGGGCTGTTTTTTTTCGAGAAAATGCCTGGAAATCCGTCGGTTCGGATAAGAACCCCTCAGGCATCAGTAAGCCTCATTTTCGTGTCGTCTAAAATTACCTGACGAAAATGGTCGCTGGCTCTCCGACTAGGAGTCTTGTAGGATATTACAGTAAATGGTTTTCAAGTTTTACAAAACAGTGTAATTTTCCGACCCTCGGTGAGACGGCGAATTAAAACGTATGATAAAACGCGATACGGCCGATCACCGCGAAACTTGTCTCCGCAATTTTGTTCAACAATTAAGTATCACTTGAACGCGTAATCGCGTTACTTTGAAACCCGTGAATCGCGTATGTACTATGAGGGAGTGAACGAGTATCAACTCGAACACAATCCAACCCAGAGAGTGTTGTGTTGTTTGGTGATGAACAAAAGTAATTATTACCATAAACAATTAACGCACAAATTAACGTAACGTTACCGTACATATTGTCCCAACTGTAATCTTGTTTTTATTTGGTTCTCGTCCCTGCTGCGAGCTAAAATGAACATTTTTTAAAGTTCTATGCTTTTGTACTACGTATAAAATATGGTGGACATTTATCAAAGTATTGCAACAAAGTTATTGAACGAATGATTACGTTTAAATAAAATTTCATAACCTTTATGTGATAGATTCCATCATGTCCAGCACCAACTGGACAGTGAATACAAACAAATATAGAAATGGAGTTTTCATAGTTTGGTAACGAGAATTGGTTAGGATTAAATGGGATACGAACTCAATCTGCTCGATCGGATTGAATTTTTAAAAAATGCACAGAACTCAAATCTGCAGTGGTAATTATCGGGTTTTTCAATATCAATGTACGGACGCGGATAAATCCGGTCCAAGCCGTTTCAATCGATTTGAATATGCTCGAGATATATTTAGCTCCACACGTACTGCATGAAAATGTATCCGGTATCCATCATCTTATACGTAAATGCGAGAATATCATCTTGTCTGAATATTACTTCTAATATACTAGGCCTTCCAGTTTTTCTTTATTTTTTTTTTTTATTCGAATGGCTCATTGGAGTCGGACACTTAACACCTCAATGAGTGCTAGACCGAACTGTACATACCGAATTTAAGTTTTCCGTTGATCATACAAAATGAACAGAATTAAAGAGCGTGTGGATCGAATGAGAACTTTATACATCTATACAAGTTTTCACGTGGCTCTCCTGTTCTTGAAACTATCGTAGAACGAACGCCGAGAGTTTTCAATAGCAGGTATTATGACTCGACGAAACAGTGACTGTGGGTACACCACCTCGGCCCCCAAAAGTGTAGCCAAGACTCGGGTTGAGTATAAAAAGTATAAACTCACGATCAGCCAGCTTACTTTTCTCAGTAGCAATTTGAACCGGCGTGACCCACGACGGAGCGAAAGTTTGGCCGTTAGAATGTGTCAAAAGGGAGTAGTTTTTTGCTGATTAAAATGCATCTCCCGACCGGGGCAAAACGCCCCCGTTACGCAAGCTTAGGTCCGCCCGACGTTTTCAATAATGCATCAATGAATTGCCACCCCACAGGCTTTTCTTTCGCCGACTATTCCTCATCGCTTCTCTTTGCGTCTATCTCGCTTCTCCTTTCCTCTCCTCGAGATGAATCTTCGTACCTTCGTACTTTTCATTGATTCGAGGCTTTCGCCGACCGACGCCGCGATGACGTGGCCTCAAGCGACATGAATCATAGAGCTTTATCGGTCTTGAGGAGGTTAAAAAGGAAAGAGTCCGGGCCAACGAGGGGACAGCGAGACCGTGGCGTGATGCGAAGCTTAAAAAGCTCTAACGACGTTAAAAGCTTCCAAGCGTCCGGCCCACCGCACTCCTACATCGTATACATGTCCTGGTCAACCTATATATTTTTATACCTTTCCACGAGGCACGAATACAAGTGAAAACTTCCGGGATGAAAGAGCGGGAGAGGGCAAGGGCGACGAGGGTCACCCTATACTTCCAGTTTCCAGGGTCTCCAAAATCCGCCGGCGGGTTAACAAAGATGGCGTGGAAATCCCCGCCTTCTATACCACAAGTGGAATTCATTCTTTGAGGTCGACTCCGCGTTAAATCGACGACTGAATTTTGTACGAGTAGATATCTGCGGTATACCTCGTATAATTCACCATCCCTGCGGCTCTCTCACATTTTTTGTGTACCACTGCTTCATACTGATAATACAGTTTATAACTGTAACCACTTTTCCATTCCTGGTTGGAAACCGAAGATTAAATTCTAAGCCGCGGAGCAATGTGTTTGCCGAACGATGTGATGGACACACTCGGAACCATATTCTTTCTTCATTGTACATCAGCTATCCCGAGAGCAAACGTTAGCTGTGAGGAACACATTCTCTGAGATGAAAAAAAGGCAGAGAATTCGTGAGATCAATAATGTATCAAGCAATTTTATTATCGTCATCATCATTCATTATTTGGATCAATTATAAAATAACTTATATCCATTCACAACTTCTACAAAGCTGTAGTACCCAAGAAAAAACGGTTCAGCTAATGGAATTGGGCCAGGGATATAAGCAAACGTCTGATCCCTGAGTGAAGTCAAGTAATAGAAATCTCTTTGCCGTGATTCAGCGAAGGACCAATTGATTTTTCAAGGGTCAGAGTCCGGGGAAAAGTCATCCTTGTCTATGCTCGCGAATTGTCAATCTCAATACTTCTTCTAAATTATAGAAGTATAGCTTTTGGATGAATATAAGCTCAAGCCCATTGTAACTTTTCTTGAATAGAAAATTTGATAAAGCAACCAATCTGAATGACATTCATATAATTAACCTTTGTACGCATTTTTGTTGGATTAGCTGTTCATAAATATCCACAGGAGGTAATTGCGAAGTGATTTTATTCCACTCTTAGAAGATCGGTTATCACGATTAATCTCGCACTTTCGCAATGCTGGTTGGCCGGCAGCAACGCCACTCGGACCTAACTTCGCGCCGTATGATGGTGTTTGCCAAAAATACTAGACCTATATTTATTATGCAGTGTAAGAAGTGAGCTGAAAACGGAGCAATGGAGGGTTAAAAAAATGATAAAACGAAATATATCATACAGAGTAAAAAGTCTGAGGTGGTCAGGTTTTCTATGAAAGTGAAGTCCGCAGGGACCAAGGTACACAAATCTGGAGAGAATTGCTATTTCCGATGATGGGATTTCCGCTGTAGTAACGGGAATGGGATAGCGGCGACGGGCGTCTTCGTTGAAATCTAGAATCAAGTGCTATTCAACGACCTTCTTTCAATATTTTTACTTCCAGTTTTCTTTGCCTGTGTTATGTAGCGCTCTCGACACCACGAAGATGAAGAATCAGCTCAATTAGTTTTTTTTTTTCCGCAACAGGTAACTATAATTGACTCCAACCAGTCTGACAAATCCGTGCAAATGATGATCATCCGCAATTTCATCGACATCATTCTTCGCTTGTGATTTTAATCCAATCTCTCGCATCCATGGTTCAGTAAATCACGATATTATGACATACTTCAGAAGTCCTGATGCAATATCCACGGACAAGCATGCATCTATATAGGCTTCCTCTTCACTTGACTTAGTCGGTGAATACATAAGTCAGGTATAATCTAACCTTCTCTGTCTGAAAATGCAGAACCCGTGCAAGAAAATTCGCCTCCTGCCATTTATTTGTCATCACGTTACGCTGGCCATGAACCTATATGGTAATGAAAGCTGTTTTGCCTGGGATAATCATTTCCAATTTCCATTAAAATTACCGCGTTATTATATGGGATAGGATTACTATCGGATTGTACCGTAAAATTACCACAAGCAGCTCCGATTGCTTTAATCGGGCGTAACTCCGCGAGAAAAAATCCTACCTGGTTCTCAAAAACGCATTTTCGAGCGTAACAAATTTCCTAATTTTTACTTGCAATGGATTACTGAGAAAAAAATCTTCACCGGTGCAAGGCGTTAGAATTGACATTCAAACGCGGATTCGGGCAGCAATCGCTTCGCAGTGGTTAAACTAAACAGTGGGACACAATACAAAAGAATCCGTTCAGTGAAGGTGAAAGTCAACACTTGAAACTTCACTTTGCAGACCTTGTATTTCCGGTACGACCTCTGGATAAAAAATTACAAGCATGTGAAAAAGCATCATTTTTCGGCCCGTTGTCAGGTGTTGCTTTAATTATTTCGAGGGGTTTATTGAATAAGCCCGGAACCCAAATAATATTGTGCCATTATGACGCCCCATCTGCATGGATTATTGGATTGTATTATGTTCCGCGTCAGTCACGTTGTTAAAACACATTCCAACGCGTATTTAGATGAATGCTCATATCCACGCCTTATAGAGAGTCATCATGCATGCAGCGAAACCTCCTGCATAGTCTCTTCTCGTTTAGTCCCACGTCTGATATAGTGCAGTCAACCTCTAGTTTAGTCCACAAGCTCTGTCCACTGTCTGTCATACTTGTTAATAGCTTCGAGCGACGGTGAGTTCGGGCCCTTTGCATTTCGTGACGTCACCGAAATAACCCCAACCTCGAACGATCTAGCGCTGCGGGAACGAGGTGTTTTTATATGTGTCAAGGGAGCAATAGAAGAAGAAGAAGGACAAGAAGTAAAATGAAATTGGGAAAAAATCCTTTACCTTTAGCTGCAATGAAAGTGTAGGTATCCGCACAGAATTTTTTTACAGCGAATAAATAGCCAAGAGACTGTGCGGAGCAACCTTCGGGCCTCTCCACAGTGAAATTTTTGTTCAAGACATTCATTATCGTAATCGGGAATTGCTTTATTTAAATCAAGATTGGAGTTTTTCTAGTCATTTAAAAAAATGTTCAATCAACTCTATTGATGAAAACTTTTTTCCCATAGTGACTTCCCATGCCGGTGCCGAAAAAAATTATCCACCCGACGTTCCAATCAACTCTTTCATGAGCTATACAAAAATATCCTATCGTATTTCATAAGAAAATTCCTAGAAATTGACCAAATTTTCGTGTCACTAGCACGAAAATTTAGGCAGGGCCTCTTATGGACCACTTTCCTACACATGTCGCCCCTGATTACTATTCGCTCATTGGCTAACGGGTGTCGCTCGGGTTCTACCTATTTTCGGAATAAGGAAGGTTCTGAAACCGGCACTTAGACTATATGCGAGGTTCTACTGCATATTGATTGAAGTCAATCAGTAGATGACTATGAGTAAAAATAACTGAACGCGAAGACACAGTTTGGGGAGACCGAAAATTGATTTTTCCATAACTCCCGAACCTTAATTTATCTCTGAACCCACAGTTTCGGCTGTACTACTTTAGTAATAAGCGTACATAAAAATGAGATTGAGGAGTAAGACAGGAGACAGAGAGTGAAGACAGAGAGAAAATGAGTTAATATTGATACATACCTACGCACGGGGTGAATTCCTAACGACGATACAGTCGGAAGTTAGCTAGAATCGGAAAACAAGCTTCCCTCCAGTTCTGAACCGATCCAACTGTCCGATAGCTCATTTCATGACTCTAGTCAACTTCCGAATGTAGTAGGTATCATGGTCAGAAATTCACCCTGATCGGTAGTAGCGAAAATACTCAAGGATCTGGAATGGAAAGCACAGCGACAAAACAATTACCAAAACGAATTGGTCAGGAAAATGAATCTATTTAACCTGACAATGAGTCTGATCCACGTGGTTTTCGATGGTAGTTTTCGGGACAGAGTTCGCAACGGTGCAGGAAGTTATCTGCGAATGCGCACGCACGTAGTACAGAAAAGTATACATCTTACTCAGCTTAGGACCGAAAAGTGGTCTTTCCGGTATTCAGCGAATACTTTACTCTTCTGTACTCAAAGTCCGCGTATGCGCATTCGCAGTCAAATGTCAGATTATTCGACGGTTCCAAATAACCCTAAAACGTGTAGATCACAATTTTCTCATATAAAGAAAGCTGATGTTCATCATATTATGTCTTAGTTTGCGATAAGCAAATCTGTTTCTCTCATCAGAATCGGTTTTTGTAAGGAGGAGAATGAAGTAGATTTTTTTGGTCGAATCCGCAGATAACAGTATATTGTGCATCAAGGAGGAAAACTCGATCTTCTCAGACCGAGAATTATACGATGCACGTCAGCGTCTGCGTGTCGTGCATTTCCTTCCACGAGAGACCCTCGAGCCTAGCGGCAATCCCGGAACTACGTAGGTACACTTAGCGAGGTTGATTCTGACATGGTTCAAGGCCTCGAATCGGTCGGAATCAACCTCGTCAAGTGTACTGAGTTTAACTTCTGGTCCTCCGCCACGATTTAGTTAGCTCCTCAATTCTTAGCACCCCACGTACTCATGGCATGTATCCGACAACGTTCAAATATCACGTTCAAATGCTGTACGTGAGATAAAGTGAGGTAAAATTCAAGGAATGAAAGGTACGTGAGGAGGTTGAAACCGGTAGCAGTGCGAGCGGATATTTCCACCTTAAAAAAGTTGCTATTTCATGTAAGCGGAGAAGACGAGGAGGGAGACAAGTGCAACCAGATGAAGCACCGGCGAAGAGCTCTCCTTGGGGTAATCGACATCCACCAGGGAACGTAATATGTCGTTCCTGTCGACTCGAATCTTCCATCCCTTCTCCGCGCGTCGATATCCCCTCTCTCCCTGCCCTGCAGCGTACCAACCCTTCCGAGCCCCCATCCATGTCCTCCTGTCAATCCTTGGTGACAGCCACATAACTGATACCTGCTCACAGCCGTCGTTCAAACAGTGGGTAGGTATATATCTACAGCTTTATGTCACTTCCATTCTGAGCTTCGTGCTTTGTACCACGACATTTCCGCCAACTCTTTTGCAGTACGTTCTGAAAGCCAGATGAAACAGAGCTTCGATTCTTGTACGAAAGCAAAGGTGATCAGCAGAAAGAGATGGAGGCTTTCAGACCTTTTTATTGTTTTGAGAAAAAAATCTTTCACTCGAAATATTGTTTATCGAAATGGGTTTTCGATCAGTTAAAGGTGCCACGACAGATTTACCAGAAGGTTTTTCCTTCTTTATATCAAATATTCGATTCCTGCGATTCTCTATTCACCACCCAGCTGTCTGTGAAATTTCATACAGACTATATAGTGTCAAAATTACGTAACTAATCGTTTCAGGAAGTACGTCAGTGCCCCAGCTGCGAGGAACAGAGGGGATCGGTTCTGGCCGCTGTTGGCCTTTCCCACCAGCCGCTCTATGCCCCGCACAGCCAACAAGCTGACGCTCCGGCTTGTATTTTGATTCAGCATTCGGAAAGCTTTCGCTCAATCTGACTCAAACTGTTCGCTTCTTATGTTTTAGTTTTTTGTTAAGCTTGTAAAGCCACGACACGACTAAATTTCAAAGCTGCAAATATCTTCTTGCGTGCTGCTTCCATAAGGACCCACGTATAACGAGCCAACTGTATCAATTTTTTTCTGCTCAACGGGCTGGTCAACATTTCTGAATTATTTCAGCAATTGTATTTTGTTGAAAGGAACCCATACACAAATTTTCAATCAATCCGTGAACTAAGGCATTCACTGACGATCCTCCTTAACTTAAGAGTATGCGTCGATGTCGTAATTCTTGCTGATTATCACATCGTTTCGATAATCCGCCGAAAGATTAACCACTCGCGAAACTGAGCATGAACCACTAACACGAGAATGTGTCTTTTTCCGCCATACTTGCTTCTTTTCATTGTTTCTCCTGCACCTGAAAGGTAGAAGAAATAATTCTGTCAAGGTTTGAAAAAAGCTCAGGTTGGATTGTAGGCTGCGAAGATCACCCTATTCTGAGATCCCAACCCGGTAGGCGTATCAGATATAAATTTCACACAGTCGATATATATACCGTTACCCACTGATATGATACATGTAGGTGCTATCCTCACGTGAGCCACGGTTATCTAGGTGGGTAGAGCCTATCAGGAGAAACAAGTGCGAAATACGGATTCGGTGGCGGTGATCAGCGGATGACGGAAAAAGGAACGAGGGGGGCGGAAAAGGAGAAAGGGGTAAGAAATTGGTGTAGGGTAGGGTTGACGTTGTAATTCGCCGGTTTTACGAGGCCCAAAACAAAAGGTTAAGTCCGTATACGTCCGATTTCTCTGACTCTTTTTCTTCCCGTTTCATCTGCGACATTTTCTCGATTTTCTCCTTTCTCGGTTATCCTGCACGTACGAATTCATATAATCTCTGGGTGTACGCCAGCCTCACCACCCTGCCAACATCTCGTTCGCTTTCCATGTAGCAAATATTTCGACACCGCATGATATTGCAGCCGGTTATATGGGGTAAGTATTATGAAATTCTGCAGGAAAAGGGTCAAGTGACACAGAATGAAAACGAGCCTCGAAAAAATACGATGCATACGCCGACTTTGCTTTAATCAAATGGCGCGGGAGATAAGAGTGCGCAGTGGTCATACTTGACAATGCATTTGCGATTTGCAGCCAACTTCGGTTCCTAGCTGTCACTAGAGATGCCAGGGTTGGGGTCATGAAGTTTCGCCGGGAAAGAATGAAAAATACGGAAACCAGCTGAGTTTTAGCTATTTTTTGTATTTCATTAAAATATTTTGACGTTTGGAAAACTGTATCCAGTTCAGGATTATGCGAATATCGAGCGTATAATATGAATAGAACCTTTATTATACATTTAGCTAAGCGTATGTAGTAGGTCAGTTATTTTGTTACAACATGGAGGGTGGCACTTCATTATCTGTAATAAATGCTGCTAGCATGTAAGAGTGCGCACTCCTGTAGCTCCTAAGAGTGCGCGCGGAAAACCCATATGCTTGAAGAGTGGAAAAAGAAAAAACCCAAAAGAAAAACTGAACTAAATTTCGATGAAAACATACAAAAAATCGAAGGCAAAGAAAACAATATTAACACCCAAAAACTCAAAATTCCCCAACAAAATGAAGATGTGGCGGTGTCCAGGGTGTAACGAAATATACAGCGAGCCAAGAACCAGAGAATGGATACAGTGCGTAACAAGTATGCAATGGTGGCACGATAGATGTATTCTATATACTTATTGTGATCTGGAGCCATATACGTCTGATATTTTTGCGTAAAACACCGTGCGCACTCTTACAAATCAGAGTGCGCACTCTTACACACTGGTATTTGTAAGAGTGCGCAAATAAATTTTCATGCATTTGATTTTTCTGTCGGTGACAGTTGACAAATTAATATAAAGTTAGTGTGCAATAATGTCATCGAAGGACCAAAGATTTCGTAGAAAAATTTATAACTTTTTAATGTTGTTATTTTTCATTGTATAGTTGAACAAACCTTAAGTGCGCCATCTTAGAGCAGTCTACCCTACTCCTATTTTTCGTCCCATAAGGAATACATCGTTTCTGGGGTTACGAATAACCCCGAGTATCCGTCTAGGGTTAATCGTACATATGTTTAGGGAAATCGACATCGACAACGTTTTTCTGTAATAGTGTAAAAAAAAAAAATCGACTCAATCATGATTGATTATTATGTATATCGGTTAGCTGAAGAAAATAATGTTCGTCTCGAATGTATTGTGAAAACATTTTTTGCAACTTTTATTAGACGCGCCTGCACTGTATTGTAAAAACGAACCACTCGGATGTCATGAATAAAAATCCCAACTTTTTCTCTTCACTTTTTCCTCGGGCAAACTTTACGATGTTTTAAATACGCTCTTGCCTCCCAGAGTTCTAATTACCTTATCCTCTGATTAATAATTTAACAGCGCTGCAGGCTTATGAATGAATTTCTTCAACATTGGGTGAGATTTTTAGAGGAATAAAAAATCTTTTGGTTTAGACAGTAAAACAAGCGACAAAAAAGATTGGGAAAGTTTCTTAAACTCTCTGAGGAAAAGACTTCCTTAACTTTCTTTTGTGAAAACATACCTAATCCTATGTTTCGATTCTACAGCCTGATTTATACGCCTACGTCCTTGTATATTCTCAACACTATCCAGCCAACTACCTTGACGATCTGAAATTCAGTCGGAAACAACGAGCGCGACGTGATCAAGCCGTCAAATCCTATTGGATATTCCTATTCCCTCGGGAAACCTCGAACCTTCTATTGTATTTCTCTGTGACTTGAACAACTCCTCGAGAAGACACGTCCTTTCAGGGGTCGATCTATTATCAGGAAGGTATTTCTGATATCCGTTGCCTGGTCCGTTAATCCATCGCTCACTTATCCATTCCTTAAACTTGAAAGAGTAGAGATGAACGTTTAATTACCGAAGAAAGACCTTTTTTCTTGTTTTATGGTAGACATTGCATAACATAACGGTGTTTAGTTTTACCCAGCTCAAAGAATGTCACCACTCAACCGTTGTCAACGGGCCGTTAATTTCAGGGTAATTAAAAGCTGTTCGTATTATCAGCTCCAGAGAGTCAGAATCGGATTTGGGTCAAACGCGCAGTTAGCTCAACTTACCGCTATATCACTACGTGCAATTGAAGGGGTTAGATCGGAGGGCGGGATCAAGTTACAAAATCAAAAGAATTTGAACTGGTGAAAAAATTATCAACGCTGCAGTATACAGAAGCATAAAAAATAGTTGAAATCTTTTGAAAATTGGATGAATGATTAATAATGAGCTTAAAATAATAATGATAATAAATAATTCATTCGTTTACTGCAGTCCCGTTGTTTATTCATAACACGAAAATTTGTAAAGCCGAATACCAACGGTAACGGAAGTCTGCAATAGAGCTAGGCAAGGCTCGGAGAAATATTAGTGAAACTCGGAATGCATTATGGATCTACCATCGCGTGAGTGAGATTTTATACATACTTCAATAGGAGAAAGCTCGATCCCATAACAGTACTTCATATGCATTCTCAGCCTGGAGTCTCGAGGTTATGAGGGAACGAAGACGTTCAGGTGTCGCTTGGAATTCGGAAAATGTACACCGTCGATAAAGATTTTGCGAGAGCATTTTCCCAATTCTTTTTCAGATTCTAAGGTCGAACTGATAAGCCATAAGATGCAATCACGTTTCCGAAAGAAATTATCTCCATTATAAACTTTTGAGCTGCGAGCAGTACGCTCTATATATTTCAAAGGGAGACAATTGATCGATAATGGTCCGTAATCTTGTTTGTTGCATTATTTCTTTCCGCAGGCTTCCGAGATTCCCACCTACTCTTTTAGAAATCGGACAGTAATACTGTTTCTACTCTGTATATTGGGTGAATTTTCAGTGATTCACATACCCGCCTGTATACTGCAGGTTTACAGTGTGCATGATGTGCAATATTATCACGTATACCTTCATACGTACTTCGGCGTGGGTAATTACAAGTCATTAATCTACGCATAGCCTATAATTCCCCAGAGCAGCGATCTAATTACGATACATATATTCTGCAATTACAGAAAAATGAAACATGTGAATGTCAATCTCGGGTTTGAAGAATTAAAAAAATTAAAGCACTTCGTCGAAACGTGTTTTGGTCCTGATCACGCGGAAGGTGAAAGACAAAATGGCCAAGAATATGCAGTCGACTATCACAATCTCCGCAGCTGTAAGTATGCACCTGCAGTCGAAGTCAAGTTATATTCTGCGATAGAAATGAATCAGCTGGCACAACATACAGCCGTGGAAACTCTTTGAAGTGTTTCAGTACTCAAAAGAATCTCTGACCCAGGGAAGTATCTGCAACGGTTAGTAAAGAGTGGAGGAAAGTGACGAATATACCACAGGACAAGTACTTTTTATTCTCTGGACTTTGTTAAAAGGCATTTGATAAGGGGCTCAGTTCCTTCCTGAATCATCCGTGTACGTTTAGGGTACGCGGTTCAATTATTCAATGGTTAATTTTTGCATTATGAACGAAGATGTACTGAATCGACGCGCAGCCCGAATCCGTGGATCTTGGATGTTTATTTGGGCAGTATATTCCTTATTCCTTTCATATCACATAAGCACCCACTCAGAAGATATTTTTGCAAATTCGACTTATAAGGGGGTATTTTTTGTCAATCTTCAAATATCTCTCCGGTCCAATGAGAAACAGACTTGGTTTCTGCTTGTAACAGTTAATCATCCAATTCCTAAAAAGAAATTCAAATATTTTTCGAAATTCGAATCCTAATGGGATGCAGGGGGTGAGATGTGTTTTCATGGATTGTTATGTTTTTAATTTTTTTTTTAATCATATTTTAACGCGAGGCGTAAAAGACCCTTGCCTCCATGGTTCACGCGATACTTTGAATAACAAGAGTATGTTATAAGCATTTTTTCAATTGAGGTTAGGTTGAAGCGTCCAATAATCTAGCGATAAGATTTACCTACTAATGTGTGTGTGCGTATTACAAGTAAAATTATTTTGAACGCCTAAGAATTAAAAGTAACTTCAGGAAAACGGCTGCTATTCTCAAATTCATCGATAGAAGCGAGGGGCTATTTACTAATACATTATGTATGTAGGTCAGGTGACAAGTGATTTCAAGTAATTTCAAGGGCGCCCGGAAATTTGACTTACCTGGTCATGGTGTGGATTAGCCACATGCAGCATACGCAACCAAGGCGGTATTGATTGTTGGTGACCAACCATGAATTCCGATTTTAATTTAGCAATAATAAGTTACATCCCGGTTGCGTATGCTCAGGCAAGATTTAAGCATCGGGATCATCCTCACCATGTCCGGGTATATACCGATTTTGCCATGAAATTAGGCCTAAAGCTATCAATAAATCGGAGGACATTGCCTCCGGATTGTAGTAGAGTCAATTCATTGACTAGGGATTGCAGATTTTATCGCCGAGCACTTTACTAGGAATGTTAAAAAGTTATTTTACGAACTGCTGTGCAATCATCCAGACCTATATATTCATATTGAAAATAATTTTCAACAACAATTCAATGCCTATGTATTCAAATTCTCTAATCAAAGCCATTTTAAGTCACTTGGAATTAGAAGTTGACTGTACATAGTTGAACGGAATCAACCTTCGAGCAATTGCCCTTTTGTTACGAAGCTTGAATCGGAACAACAAACTTTGCTCAAGATTCAGAGAACCTCTTTGATACCAACTACTTACTCGGTAAATACAGAAAGCGAAATTATACCGTAGCGTAGACGCCTTTACCCCACACCCCGCTCGCCTGCGGGTTGGAATGATTTAATTCGCGTTATAATTTAAATTCAGTGTCGTAAACTTGGGGCCAAAGACTAGAAATCATGCACGAAAGGATTGGCAATTTGCTACTGCGTTTATTCGTGACTTGGATCGATGCACAGCAATTTTATTCTTTTTATGAGTTCACAGAAACACCGAAACATCTATGTATTATGGTTAGCCGCGAAAACGAAATTTTCAGCAAACAGACTTTCATCTTCGAAAAACGAACGTTCGAAAAATGTTTTTTTATTTTTGAATCGTATTCCAAACACCCTTTGTTATGGGTATAATACATGTACCTCGATGAGTCAGTGTCCGGTGGAGCGAACGGTCTTTATTTTTCATTTTTCGTTTGTTTTGAGTCGTTTTTTTTCAACCATCTCTACCCTACTTGTAATTTTTCCTGTTCAGTGTTCACGCAACAACGCGTGGCTGTGATGGTGACAGTCGGACAGATGGACTGACAGACGACCATGCATACACAGAGGAAAACTGGACAAACTCTCGTACACATGATGTTGCGTACAACGTTAACGTGGCTCAACAACGCCACTTTCCTCCCTATTCGTTTGGTTTCGAGTTCCTATTTTCATTTTATTGTCTTCTATTTTCGTACCCCTTCTCGCTCTCCAATTATATTTCATAATTCATTCTGTATTTTTCCCCACAGGAACTAAAAACGAGTCACCGAATCGTTCGGGAAACGATTGGTCAGTACAGTTGACGGAAATATTGATTTATGTCGGAGAACAATAAATTTACTGAGCAATAATTCGGTCAACGACCATTAGGACCATTGTGAAAAAGTTCACAGACCTAAATTGTCTTTGAGATTAATTAATTCATATTATTATACCATTTTAATCATCAGAGATACAACTGCACTGCTGATGCGGAGATATATCTTTGTTTTTGGCCTGTTATGTTATGAACATCATGTGTTATGCGAGGATCCTTTCTCCCCCCGAAAGGGTTCGGATCTCGTATTTAAGATAAGAAGAACAGAGAACAATTTTCATATGTCTTTCGCTAGCTTTGTAAAGTGTAAAGATGACAATCAGCTCACTACTTATAATTCATAACAGTCAATGGGTTCTGTGGATGGAGAACCACGGTAGCCCACATCGCCCCCTGAACTTTCGATTGATACGTATATATATTCGACTTAACTCCTTTTTGCAAAGATACCTTTTGATATTATAATTTACGGCACTGAATTTTACGAGTCATCAGAATTTCGGTTATTTCAATTGCCTCAATCTTGTCCCATGCCCAGCGGCTTTTATTTGCAGACATGAACCGTAATCTGTGATGCGAAAGTTTTACGCTGAGACGTCCGTAGGAGCATAGACCAGTCGGGATGAATCAGAATTGCTAGAAAATGCATCTAAGGAAACGCCAGACACAGAAGACCAACAGAATGGAAGGAAAATAGAAGCTTAGAGAACGAAGGAGGATTCATGCAGGCGTTAAATTCACTTACTTGGTATAGCCTACGCAAAAAGCTAGTGTAATAAACTTTTTCACCTGCAGCTCACGTATACTCTTAGGTACTAAAATACGTACGTAAACTCCGATTGAATGTCGCACGTAATAAATTGCGTAAGCAAATGTTATTGCAGAATCCCGCACGTCTACTGCACCGACAAGGAATGGAACCACGCTCTGCTGCAGCGTGATGCGAATGATAACTACCTGTAGGGTAGACTGGGGACGGTTGTAACAGGGTACGGTTGTAACATTGTTAATATCTCTAAAACTAAGGGTAGGACATTTATATACCGCCGCCTGATAATCCGTGCAAGTGGTCCGAACTAGCACATTAGTAGTTGGCGGTCCTCCGTGCAAAGCGGAAGTGGGTAGCGGGGTCCATTGTTATTTTCGGGCCTAAAGTAAGTTCTTACAATCTTAGTTAAACATCGATAATTAGACTTCTATGACAAATCTTCAATTTTTCTTTTGTTCATATGTTTCCTTGGCCAATTCTGTGTCAGTATTCACAGTATTTTGAGTTGATAGATTCGACAGAATAAATGAAATTTTGACTTGAAGTAAAAAACTCGTCTGGGGTCAGTTGTAACAGTTGGTCCGGGGACATTGAAACCATTTGATGGCGGATGATTACAGCTAACGACATTCCTTCTCCTTCTTTTATTCAAGCATTATCGTAGTTTACGTTATGAAATAATAATAATAATAATATAAAGAAAACATTATATTTATAAGATTTTATCCAAACGAAAATATTCGGCCATCAAGAGGTGATGAAAAGTTATTTTTATATTTTTTAGTTCCCGAAACACGTATTCCTTATGGGAATGTCTGATACTAATCATCAAAATCTTGATAAATAATCTAATTTTGTGAAAAAATCTTGTGTTACAACTGACCCTGGGGTTGGGGTTAGTTGTAACACTTTTCCGATTTTTTTTGACAGGCTTATACTTTTTTTCTATTTATGCTAAAGAGTCCTACTAAGCGCCATTTTGTCAGCAATTGAATGCTCTTTGCTATGGTATTTGGAACATTGATGTGTTCACTGTAGTTTGAGCTCACTGAGGGCAAAACCGAAAAATGTTACAACCGTCCCCAGTCTACCTAGTATGTACCAATTTGATCTTTGAACGTCAAAAGCCTCGATTAACTACTATTTATTTCCTGACATTTCTTTGATTACCCAGAGATAATCCAGTTCAAAATTTCTCGAAATTGAGAAAAAAATGACATTGCCACGATTGAAAAATCGTTCAACCAATAACGTCATTAAGACATTGATATTAATGTATTAGGATATTGTTGCAGTTCAATAATATTTCGATGTCGTTCAATAACATTCCATTGAATGCATCATTCGTAACAATGAATTATTCGTCGGTTTAGAATGGCTATAAATTGAGAGGGTTTGTGCAAAAAGGATACAGGTACATAAAATCCGCAGATCTTGCATTTAATGCAAGCATCCGCGACATTGAAAATGCTTCTGTTTCATTATATAATCATTTCCTGTTATACCGACTTAATCCGTAAACGTATAATCTACTATACTCACCCGTGACGTGGCGCATTTTCGTTACATTGGCCAACCGGATCCCCGTACACTACTAACCCAGTGGCGCTCATCCAACATTTGTCATCCGCGTGACGTGACGCATTTTTGTTACATTTCAACATTTTGCCCCCTATTACTACCACCTCGGAAATAGAAGCATTCTCAATGCTAATAGCTATCTATCGCAGTGTTATGTTTTTTCTTTCATTTGTCTACCGGCTACCACTTTGAATGTTAGTTTTCTGTTTAAAATAAGCCCTTACCGCAGATGAGCGCTATGGCTCGATCCTGAGAGAAGCCTCAATCGAATTTTTCAATCTAACAACGTCTCTGAGATGAACCCGCCTATCGACCTTCGAGCACACACTCAAGCGCACACAGCCAATCGCACTATACAGTTTCAATCTCGGCTGACTTCAGACTGATACAATTCTGGCAGTTTCGGATCTGACAGCTTGCTATTTCCCTCAATTTTTCTCATCATCACAGCTGATTCTATATTTCACCAGTTTTCATAATTATGAAAGTTTTAGCTATGACAGCTCGCAGCAGCCTATGCCTACGACAATGTTATTGACAATTCTCCGTGCGCCTCGGTTCACTTTGACAGGCGGCTGATCTGACAGCTGACAATTTTCAGATGACTTCGCAGACCTGCAAGTTCACTTAAGTTTCCTTCGGGCTCTGTTCTGATAGTTTTCAGCTCAATTCATGTACTCAGTTCTACCAACAGACAGTTTTGAGCATCTCTTTCAATATCTGACAGCTCAATTCCAACAGCCTTATTCTATATCTTTCATCAGTAAAATTCAGCGGTAAAATCTTCAATTCGATAATTAGAAATTATACAATTTTATTCATTCCATATTCTGATCCAGCATGGAAAAAAAAGATGTAATTTCTACATCTTCGGTAGTAATTATTTGCACAGCATCTTTTTGGAGTTAAATCTACATATGTTGATATGTTGTTATGGGATTATATGGGATTAATAAACCTTAACGCAATTGCTGCAGATTTAACTCCGAAAAGGAAAAGACAGCATCTTTTTGGAGTTAAATCTACATCAATTGCGTTAAGGTTTATTAATCCCATTGATAAACCTTAACGCAATTGCTGTAGATTTAACTCCAAAAAGATGCTGTCCAAATAATTACTACCGAAGATGTAGAAATTACATCTTTTTTTTCCCCGTGAGTGACCAGGTATCGTTTGTATCATATTTCCGATAGTTCTCATTCAAATGCCTCAGAGTTCCTTTGAAACTCTTCCAGCTTACATATTGCCTATACCTTAGCAAATAAGTAAACTAGAATTCACATTCATAACCTACACAAGATGTAATACATATGACTATATGGTCTATGAATCAAAATTACATTCATGGGATGAATCGTTCTTAGATTTTGATTTGAAGCCAGATATTGCAGATGTGTCCAACAGAGGATACTTCAAACCTTTACATATACTACGTGTACAATATCGGACCATCGTGGACCGTTGCAGAACCCATACGGGAATACTCAGCAGGTCTTTGTAGCACGGTGGTTCCAAAGAAAGTTCTATTCAACATTCACCGCGGCAATAGAATGCTTCATTGTAGTCGATATACTCTGAGTTTGCTCCATGTGACTATATCAGCTCTCAGTTCGAGTGAACACGTGATGTGTTTCTGACCTGCAGTTCGGAGAAAATACCGGAGAATGATTCAAATCATTGGATCATCATTCAGAAAGTCTTATCTGTGTAAGGCTATACGGGCTCATGCAAAGGAAAAAAATTAGGTATAGGTACTTGAAATTGTGGAAACTGGTCCAAACGGAGAAAATTAATGTGCCGTGCCTGCGGTCGTCAATAGAAAAATGAATTAGCTTCCCTGCCATACCCCCAGCGCAACCCTTGGCGCTTTAACCTCTTCCCGCCCCAAGGCACATTTGTAACCACATAGAAAATTGGAAAATAAGGATCGTATTGGCGTTTCATTGTGCAGAAATGATGCGATATTTAGCAGCAAAGCAATTGATATCGAAATACGTTCATGCGAGAAAAAAAAAACCCGGAAGTAAGCCACGAATCGAATTTTTAGACAAACACTTGTGTTTTTTCAAAATGTGCTTATTTTGCTTATTTATTATTGTTCTAGAATCGATTGTCAATAAGAAATAAAATATTTGAGCCGTGATTATAAATTCGTGCGGGAAGAGGTTGAGATCGTGAGCAATTAGTCAGTAATAACGAAACACGTTTGAAACCTTCACAGCGGCAGTCTCGGTGGTAGTAGGTAATCACATACGATACCATGCAAGACCGAGAGGACGCGAAGCGTTATCCAACTTTGTTTCGCTGTACGGTTAATTATACTTCCGGAATATGCAATGAATTAATATCCGCTTCCAAGCGGCGGAAATGAGTAGCAGAACGTAGTTACGCGTGATTAAAATCAGATTCATAGTTAAATAACCATGTCACCGAGAAAAGTTTATCACTATCACTATCATGAGTGGTATCACAGGATTGACTTACATCGGAGTTAGAGCATTGGTGTAATACAGATGGTCACTGGTAATAGGAATAGAGAAGTGAATCTTCAACGGGTATACGAATATGCATAATAGTATATTTCATCACGCCGTGCGAAAAAGTGCCGGACTTTACGCGCTTTTGTGATGAAAAATTTTGTTCGATACATGTGTGAAAGTTATTTTAACCCTTTCACCCGCGTATCGAAATGTACTATTGTGCATCAAGTGCGGGAAGTTGGCGATTCCTGACTTGAGCCGAAGGCGAGTGTCGGCATCCACATGAGTTAGGAATCGCCAACCCGCACGAAATCCACATTCTGTTTTTTGTATAAAACCTGATATGGAAAGTTTGACTTCGCGGACTGTGGAGAACGTGCGAGATAGCTGATCCTCTTACCGGTTAAGGACAGTGCCAGAATGTGGACATTCCGGCACTGCTCTCAGCCGGTAAGGGAATCAGCCATCTCCCGCACCCTCTACAGTGCGCGGAGTCGAACTTCCCATGCAAGTGTTACGAAAAAATGCATACTTCAATATATTAGCAATCTAGGATTATAGAACGAAATATACGAAATTAATATTCGCTGCAAGTATAATACATATTGACGAATGAGAACATGGAAAATTGTTATACGTGGTATCCATAATATCATGTACAGTAATGTTCAAATGTGTCTATTCTTTCCGGCTCACTTGTTGCTGCGCAGGCACCGGAAACGGCGCTATGGATAATTGAATTCGATTTTTTTAATGTTGTGAAGTTTGACAAATATTACACGGCATTTATAGACTGACATGATTGCGTTGTAGCGCGAAATCTCAGGTTCAGGATTAGTGAATAGACATCGAGTATCGATGAAAATTCTGTCACCCCACGTAATACAGAAACAAAGACTTCTGAAAAATAGAAAATCTCATTTGATCCTACCATAGGCCCGCATATGAGCTTTCTTTCAACGTGGGAATGGAGTTCAAGTAGTCCAAAAACGCACTGCAAATGAGTACGAGTCGTTAAAAGGGATAAATGCGAGAACTATAATAAGCGACGTATGCGTTTAAAATGTCGAGAAAGGATTTCCTATGTTTAATTGCTATCAGCTCGAGAGCATTTAATACCTAAGAAATCTAGATTGACGAGAGAGATTAGCCTGTCATTCCGTACTGTGGTGTGACGGAAACTTTAAAACCGCCTCTCTAAATTTTTGGAGTGAAAACTCACTCCATTGGGGTGAAAATTCACTCCAATAGAGTGATTATTCACTCTAATCGAGTGAAATGTCAATCTTCTTTGGAGCGATTTGTTCACTCAAATCGTTTGGAGTGAAAAATTCCACTCTAATGGAGTACAAACGTCACTTCATTCATTGGAGTTGCGCTGTTTTCACTCCAAAAAATTTAGAGAGGCAGTGACACCCCAACATCCGGAACCGAGTAACGGCATTTGGTAGTAAAAAGGTCAAACTACACAAGAAAAACACTGCAGGGTGATCCATCTTGTAAAGTGACGGGCCAACTACCAGACCAGCAGAATCACGTATAGTTCGTACAATGGAAAACACCTTTGTCCGGTATCAACGGAACATCGATACATATGACGAAAATAGAATAATACATAAAAAAAACGACTTTCAAGCCATTTTTGGTGCCCAGCAATATAAATACCAGACTTTTCTGCAATTGAATAATTCAAATGTACAGTTATTACACGATTTTCACAAGAGACAATTGGAAAAGGTGCATCCGAGACAACGTGGAGCTTCGCCACAGGGTACCTGAAAGTGGTAGCGGCAGTGCGAAACGAACGTATGTTCACTTTGGAACTCGGAAAACTAGTTAGCCAGCCAAGTGAGTAGCTCTCAAAAAGTTTCTCGCCCACTCTAGTTGCAGCCCCTCGTTGACGTCGTAGCTACATCGCCCTCCAGCATCGGCAACATCGTCTTTCAGACTTGAGGCGTGCTACAAATATCCGTGTAGGTGCCTACAAGCACGACACCGGACACACTCACGTTTTCCATGGTACCTAGGCAGGCACAAGTAACCGTTATTTTGCAGTGGTAGGCGGCAATCCCTAGAAACGGACTACTGTGTGTCTACTACAAGTTACGGGAGAGTGGGGACATCGCGGTCACCTAAGGGAGATTGCCTATATCTTTGATGAATTTTTGTTCACGTTTAGCAATTTGAAACTAACTTCAGCATCTTCAGTTCAAAGTAGAACAATAAGAAGGTATCCAAAAATAGGCGAAGTGTGATTTGACCGGCGTCACCTCATACATGGGGGTCATGGCGGTCGGCATTCAGCAATTGATCGACATGTCACAGGGGTTTGATATTTAGCTCCAATGGAAGTATTTGGTCAAATGAAACTCATTCTCAGTGTAATACTTCTCAATAACACTAGTTGTGATGCAAAATGTGAAGTTTGGGTCGGTAATCAAGGCATTAACCGATTTGTTTATGTGACTATAAAAGCGACCCGCCAAGTGTGACCGGCACGACCCCAATCATCTAAATAATATTAAAAATCAGCAGGCAAATACTTGTATTGATCATTATTTTCGATTGACTAACAATAAGCACAAAACTATTTAAATGCACCCTCTAAACTTCTTTCGAGTGCTATTCACTCTTTCCCAACTGCTACTATTTTCACTCAAGAAGTGAAAAGTCACCCTTTGAAGTCACTCTTGTCCCACTGCACTGGCACGATTTTCCCACCTTGAGGAATGAATAGTCACTTCATGAATTTGGAGGGCATTCATTGAGTTTCTTCATTCGTCTATGAAAGTATAGTATTGGACCCAAAATCTACAGGTTTCTTTAATTCGCTCCCCTAGATGATTATTCAGGCTGTTCAAAACGTGAAGAAATTGTGATATCGTGAGATTTCTGTGCTACTGGACACCTGCCGTGTTGAACTAATAGCGAGCGGACTATCTCAACGAACAATCCTCATTTCATCATCTATATAGCATTCCAGCTGCATCGACATGGTGCCGTTAAGGGTTATTGTCATCATTATGGGAGTTCGGAGGGATAATCTCAGTGTAAATATCTGTCCATAATAGGTGTAAATAAGCCTCAGAGCTTTCAGTAAGACAGGGTTTAAGTTTCGGAAGCCCGTGGGTCAGGGCTCCCTTATAGATTTAGATCCCTATGGGCGTCGGGGAGCAAGAGGGTTTCTGGTCTTAGAACGCCCGAAATGTTCTTCTACGAACCTGTAAGCTCTGAGCCTCAGAATTCCATCGAGTCCACTTCATCCGCTCGTTCTCTGTTACCGAAAATCCCTTTGAAAAAATTGGATGGGAAATCCGATCGATGTGCCCGCAAGCTTTCGAAACGATTGAAATTTACACAGTCGAAAAAGCCAGTTTATCTATACACCCTCACCAGCACCCGTACCCACAAATCATAATATCCATGCAAACTTTACTTTCCTCTAGGGTTTCTGGGGATAGTACTTCTCTTACCTACTATATGGAAACAACTTATCGTATAAGTGAACCGTCGAAAGTCATCTACACGTAATTGAATTGTACGGGGTGGGTAACGGATAGATACTAGAGATACTAGGAGGAGATAGTCTACAGCCAACCGATTACCGAGGGCGAACAAGACGACAAGAGAATACCATGATTAGATAAAGCGATGTCGCCTCCCACGGATTTTAAGAAATAAATTCCAAGTCCTCAGAGATTGTACCGGATGCGGGGCAAGTCACGGAGTCGATTAGGTATGAATAGGAGTGTACAAAATCGCCACCATTTTTGTCACTCACCCGCTTAGTAACGATCCTTCACCATAGTAGCGAGCATAGTAGTGCTTCGTAGCTTGTACTTCTAAGGCTGACTGTAGGTCTATATCAGGCATGTCAAACTCATCGCAGCCTCTGGGCCAAATGAGTAACTTCGAACCTTGTCGGGGGCCGCAAACCCAAAAATATTCGGGTTGAAGTATTTTATTCGCAGTGTCTTTTGAATGTGCAATTTTTTAACGAGCTCAACATTTGATTGCGTAGATTGATTACACATTTTTTTTTTTTTTGGGAACCGAAACCATGACCCTTTCATTGCACGTTATAGAATCCGAAAAATCCATAATTATACCTGAAATGCACGCTCTTAAAAATTCGGTTATTTCAAAAAGTCGTTTGTTGGATAAAAAATAGTATATTATGATACAAGTGCGAGAAAGCGGAGATTTGACGGAGGTTATGAGGGTGACTGCACGAGGTGGAGGCGAGTGCGCAGCACGAGCCAAAACCGAGTGCAGTCGCAACTTCACAACCTCCGTCAAAACTTTCCGCTTGACTTCGCACGCGTGTTACATATTATTTTTTGTAAAAAGTGCATCAAACTCCTCCATTTGTGGCTCTGAAACGTGCTAACCGCAATCCCGACATGACAGCTGGCTCGACTTCGATCTGATTCTCTGCCGCCAGACGGCGCGTCGAAGGCGCCGCAGAAAGTTACTATAGAGTGTTATAAATACGTGTATAATGGTAACTAGCGAGAAAATAAAGATCTGCGCATGCGCTGCTCAAACCCTTTTGTAAAAGACCACTTCTAGCACGTTTCAGAGGTACAAAATGGGGGACATTTGATGCACGTATTACAAAAAACTTTCTACTCCACTACTGGGTTAGCTCTTGCGTTTTAGAAGCGTGAGTTCCTCTAGAATGCGGACAAGGTGACAGACGAAATAAAATAAAATGTCTCTAAATCTTCGATTTAAAAATCGATACTTTCCCATTACGATATCAGGACGAATTTATTTCCGCCCCAAAGTCAAGGGTCTCATAGTTTCCAAATCGAAGTGCGTTCAAGTTTGGCCAATCACGAGCCTCAACATGTCACCAGCGTTTTTTCTGTTCATCCCCAGAGCTGTGGTGTGATTGGTCAACTTTGAATCGTTACTGTGAGACATAGCTACAAAATCTTTGACTTCGCGATAAAGTAATTTTGTCTCGATTTGAGGGGACCGGTGAATACGTGCAAAGGTGAATCGAGTTAATTCTGTATTGATCTTACCGAATGAGCGACGACAAAAAAGATCAACTATTCAAGCCGTAGGCACACAAAGCAGCAAGAATTATTCGCACGCACGACTGACTTGAGAAGAAGTGATGGGATGTTACGCCGCTCGAACGCGTGGGTACGCATCCTGCGAAGGGATCAAGCTCGTGCTTTCCCTTCCTTGCGTCTTTTATCTGTCGCACTCTGTTGCCTTCGTTATTACTGCAGAATGTAAATTGTAGACTGGGCGAGTTTACACAGAATTGAGACAGCCAAAAACATTGACTTCACATTCCACGTCTTCAGCATTTCATTCGATGTACATGAATAAAATTATCTATTCACAGAAGATTATTACAATTATGATCGAAAACCTGTATATTTCCCCTATGTTTTGCGGTCTGCGCAGAATATGAAAAAAAAATGAATTTCATCAGATTTGTTTTTTGTGCCTGCAGTGTAGCATATTTCTGTCGTGAGAATCTCACTGCAAATGCTGAATCAAAGACCGTTGGCTCTGGTTGTATAATTGCATTTTATGATTAAGCATATTCTAAAGAGATTTCGTCTGAGGGCTTTATAAATCCTGTTCTAATCTGTTCCGCCTTTTTCTCAATTTTCCTCGTTTCAATGAATCAAGCTCTTCAGTAGTATCACGTGGAGGGAATACCTTCCACTCTGCTCTCATACCCCGCAAGCCTGCAAACCAATCACAAAAAGCTTCTTTGTAATTGGGACACGTCCGCTTATTAAAAGCGAAACAAAGGACACGCTAATTTTACCCAGACGTTAAAAGTCATCTGAGGGTAGGTACACGGTGAAAACTGCAGGAACAAAATACCAGCTGAACTTCAATAAACGGCTGCATTTTTCTTTTCACTCTTTTTTCCTCTACGTTTTTATGTACCAATGTATTCTTTTTATGAAGTATATATATTTCTACTCTGATCCGAGCGCCTGGATATTATAATTCCTAAGTTTCATAGGTAAAAAAAGAAGAAGGTATGTAAACTATATCTCTGTTTTGCTTTTCAACGCCTGAAATGAATTTCTGGCAGTGAAATCGAACACTCATCTCAAATATATGATTAGAATGCTGAGCACGAAGTTATCGACTCGTCGTAATCGAAAAGTGCCTTTTACTGTCGAGAGGATCAGATAAGATATATATTACATGTTTCAGGCCACAAGTTTCACGTTTCATCAATCATTCGTGAGCAAACACTTTGAAAAAGTTGCTTCAACACGAACCCCTCGAGCTATGTAGAAAAGCTCCCTAATTACATATTTATGGGATCACGTTGGAAAAAAAAATTCTTCAACAGTTTTTGCTCCTCATATAACTGTCGGACGGCGTTATTAATCTTGGAATATTACCAAAAAGGAATAATCTGTTGAAAAGTTTTTATTTTTCATACCTACCTCCTTAACTCCTCGCAATTTTACACCGCCTCTTATTAATCCATTTCGAAACTAAAACTTAACTTTCTGAAACTCTTACAATAGTTCAGCAACCATTCTTCACCCCTCCTCGACCCACTGCTCGATTATAAATTATTGTTAGAAACTTTGAAGCGAAAAATCATCCCCCTCATGGATAATTTCATCGCTTATTGTTGTGGTGTTAAAATCTAGAGGCAGATGCAATTGAAAAGAAACTCGTAAAGTACCTACATCAGCTACACTAGAAAAATTTAATTCAATTAACGACTCATTTTCAATTACATTTCTCATGAACCACATCGATGCAGAATTTTAAACATGCCGGTCACTAGTAAATAGGAAATGAAATCGCCGTAACTAATTGGATGCTTTTAATTTGGTCTGTATACCACAGAATGCTTTTAACCTTTTGTTCTAGATTTCAGTGCACCTGCGCTCGTTTTATTTTTCAAATGGAACACTTCAAACTCATTTTTAATTTCGAGTGAAACCAAGTTTTTGCTGGGCAAAAGTTCACCCATCGTCGAAAAGAAATGAAAAAAATGGAGTATCAGCCTCAGGAGAATAGAAGACAAATTCCAGACACGTTGGCTGGTCGGTCGGCCCTTCCACGTACTTTGATATTAAATTTTATTCCGGACCCCAAAGAAACTCGGCGAACCCTTGAACAGCGGCTACCGAAGAACAGCCGAAAATGAAAGAGAGAGAGGGAGAGCGTTATGAATATTGAATTCAAAACGCTCACTTCGAAAATATGAAAAAACAGATCAACGATCCTAATTCAAAATTCTAGGTACTTTGGTTTCCTGACAAGTGTCCAAATTGTTAGAATTCTTCACACGTCAGGAGGCGTAGGGATCTTACTGTCCAAATCACCGGAGCGCGCGAGTACGTGAGCGTCTGAACGAACCAGAATCCGTCCCAGATCTTTATTGATAGTCACACGTTTCGGGAATACCTCGAGGCAGGTCAAGTGATGTTGAATTGACGATACGTTCTAGCGATGGGTGGATACGTGTTTACTGCCGAAGGGCACGCGGAGGTATGGTATGCGCAAGGACCAGAGTAAAAGAGTTTCAGCTCTAGCCGAGGGCCTGAGGGTATGAAATGTAGTCCTTGGAGAACACTTTAGAGTACCATACAGAAGTTCGTTGTTCCTGAGGCGATAGCGAGCTTGAACGTCGCGTCGGCGTCGTTGTGGGTCTAGAAATGGACACTGAGTGGGGAAGTCTGTCCATATCCATACCAAAGTATGTAAATGTACGGATACGAGTACACTGCGAGAGAAAAGGGTAGTGCACGTCAACCTTGACCATGTAGATAGAAAAAAGTGGTTGAAGTGGGGTCAACAACTTCTGCAAAATGCAGATGAGCCGAGGGAGTCACGTCGAACCACTTTCGAGAGAATCAACGGAGTAGATATTTCGTGGAAACTTCGATTATAACACCCAAGTTAATTACATGATCGATAGGATATGTTCGCTTGGCTAAGGTGGGTCGAAAAGCCGCAACTCTAAGACTCACCGCTTGCCCCTTAATTGTTCAACCAAGTCTACAAATTTAATACATCCAGGTCGGTTTAGTCTCCGAACCCACATAATCGCACTCTCGAAACCGCAAGTCAAAGTTTGGGCTAATTATTTGCCGGAAGTGTGAACGAAGTTTAGTCTTCGTTGCCGTATTCGTTTCGAGTAGTTTTCAAGTAAGAAATTTGAGTCACGTGTTGTTGTGCTACTCGTCCGATCGATAATTGAGGAAATGAAGACTGCATATCGCGGAATAGAAACGACTTATAAATCCGCCCTCGGACTTTCAAATTTCTTTTATGAAGCGTGACTCGAATAAGAGCTGAAGGAATATATCGGCGGTGGAAACAATTCGAGGTGCCCCGAGTCCTTACCACTTGGAATAAATCTTGTCCTTTTCGCTCGGCACGTTTAATCGGGGCGGAAGATGGACAGGCATTTCGAAGAGGTTGTTAAATTAACTCTGGTTTTATCGTCCCGAGGATTCTCACGCGCTGAATTCCTTTTATCGGCACTTGTTTAGGGGTTATCGTTCGAGAGAGGAAAGACTTATCGCCGGTAAATTCGGGAGGGGTGATTCCGCGCTAAAACATTCGGTCCTTAAATTTCAACGGTGGATAAATAACTGCCTATAACACTTATTCCTTGAAGTTGATCACGAAGCGGGTCGATAAATCGTACATAGTTATCATAATCGTTCAGATTTTATACAGTCGACTTCATTTCATTTCACGAACACCTCCCATCCCCGAACAGCAATGAAAATGACGAATTCTACAAACGAGCTGTAACTGTCCAGTTTCACTTGATTCCAATGTCGAACCTCCCTGCAGTAATACTAGATTTTCCTTAGACCAAACAAAACTCAAACTTAAATAAAACCAAAACTCTCGTAAGCGGTAATGTCAGGCTTCTAAATAGGATTGATCTATCAGTTCGAGCGTATGGAAGTAACTCTACGATGTGTTTCGTTTTTTTTTTTTTTTTTGGTGTCACAGCTCAATAAAAAAAACATCCTTCAATTAACGTTTCGGCCCATGAAGAGAGCCCTATTCAGAAATAACAAAAATAATTTATAAAAGAGTATATCAAGTCCGTGAGAGATGCCAAAGCCTACGTCATTTCAAAAATATCAAGAGTAAACTCCCCAAACCGAGAACATTCAAAGTGAAAACTTATCAAATTGAACATATACCGCATATCGAAAGTAAACTCATCAAATCATAATCCACAAATTATTAAGTCATCCGAAGATCTGGAGCTCAGAATTTAACTCAACGTGATTATTAAAATCCTCAATAATTATAATTAAAATTACTGAAACTACGAGAAGAAGATCGACGTAGAAGAATATCTGATTGAAGAAAGACGATGGAAACAGCATCTTCGAATACGATTTTCACCAGAAATATTTACAACCATATTAAAAAATAAGTTTTTAATGATTAAATAGGGAAAAGGACTGTGAAGACAATTTTCCGTAAATTTCCGAAGAGACTAGGTACTTTAATTAAAAAACCTTGCGTCACTATTGAACAATATAACTGAAAGACCGATTTATTGTCAAGATTTATATTTGTTCACGAAATTGTGTAATGAGTGTGGATGAATGAATGATTAGACAAATTGTCAACAAGTCTGATGACTTAAATTGGATATCATTGATTGATAAAAAAGAAAATGTACAAATTTCGATGTACAATTTTCCATATTTACGAAGGTTATTCACAATCTCACTGCAACACTGGAAAAAAAGTTTGCTGTTTCCAGAGGAATGAAGTTTCGCCGAGAACGATCAGCTACTGTAGCGACACGTTTGGCACTGACAGGAAACTTTCGGTCAGCATAGAGAACTATTCTTGGTTTAGCTGTGACACGTTTGTTTCTCGCTGAGGGAGCGATACACTCTGCCGAGAGCGCGATGATACGGCTACCGCAGCTATATTTCTCGCTGTATGCACGATATACTTACTCTCGCGGCAGACACAGAATAGGGTTAGGTTGCCGTAGCTGGGAAGTGGCGCTGCTATCCGCACGAACCACGTGACAGCTAAGGCAACCAGAATACTTGCTGTCGGAGACAGAATTTTTTTTCAGTGAAGATTTAATTTGAACCGAAATATTCAAAATCAAACAAGAATTTGATATTCCCTCGAATACGATTCATGTCTGATTGATTTTAGTTAGAGAAAAATACCCTTCCTTCAGTTAGTAGGAAAATAGATAAAACTAATGCCAAAGTCAGGTGAATAATTTCAGCACCTTTTTTTTCTCTGAAAACAGAGAAATGGAAAGTACAAAATTAATAGGTGTGTATTTACGACATTTCTGCGGAGGTGGCTTGTTACGGCGTTAGTTTTTCCACACTTTGATTACTGTGCTGCCGTCTACAGCGACCTACCCGGCACCCCCGACCTCAAGATCCAGCGTCTCGAGAATGACTGTGTGGGTTTCGTCGTGGGTGTGAGTCATGATGCACATATAACCCGGCACCGGCCAGGTCTAAATTGGCTTACTCTAAAATGTCGTCGTTTCTGTATTATGGGGTGCCTACTATATTTACTGTTGGCCATTTTGCTTACCCTCCGCAACTATTCCGTTTGCAGACAGAGGTGTCTATAGTTGCGTGACGAGAAGCTCGGGTAATAGTAGCTTGCTTCAAATCCCTGTTTGTCGCACATATCGACATATGGGTATAAAGCCCTTTGCTGTTGTTGCTTCTTATTTTTGGAATTCGCTGCCTGATGTTGTCTCATACTTGTTACCTATTTTTCGTGCGCTTGAACACAGAGCGTTTGATTTGCTTGAAATTATTATTGAAGACATCTTTCTTGCGGGGCTTTGCCCTATGAAAATGAATTCTGTTCTATTCTATTTTAGGCGGAACAGGCGATGTATTAGTGGTCGGATACTGCCTAGCAGTCCAGCGCATCCGGACAGATCTGGGTGGAAAACTAGTGAAATTTTTACCGGGGTTTCATAGCATCGTCGCGACAATGATTTGCTCACATCAAACGGATGATCGAGACCAGATTATTACCTCACCTTAATCTGATTCGAAATTTGGCTCATCAGATCTGCAGACTTTCGGATCACTGATCTCGAATATCAAGTGGGAGAGACCGTCTGACGCCATTCTTGTTATAAATTCATCATTACTAATTTAGCTGCTCGCCTTTCTAGCATGGCGTAAAGGGTTTCTCCGAAACTCGCAATGTCAACTTCAAAGATTACGCAGAACAATATTCTACTCTGGAAATGGTATACCAAGGTGCTGCGATATGACTCGAAGCACTTGAATAAGCAGAGAAGATAGTAATGATATAAGAGACGAATACAGAGAATCTGTCTTACTCGCGGCGAGAATATATTCTGGAAATCTGGTGTAACAAGGGGGTATTTGCTACAGCTGCCAACTGGTTGGTATTTGGCTAATTTTATCCTGGCAGCGCATTCGAGTATCAAAATCGAGGCTTTAAGGACCGCTGACTTGCGTATGGCTCCCTTTTAACTCTCGCTTCTTTACTTTTCGCGAAATACTTGAAGCCGCAGGGGGAAGCACGGCACAAAGCAGCTTCTGAGGACGAGCGACGGAGAAAGAGAGAAGTGCGGGATGATCGATACCCTCGAAGCAACATCTACATGATTTTTCAAACCGCACCCAGGCCTCCCGTGGCCTCGTCCCCTTGCAACCTTGTCAAGATAATGTGAGCACCGGCTTTATATACCCCTGGATTTTTATCCCCGCATATTTACCGCTGAAAATTATCCATGTAACAGAAGAGAATGGCAGAGATTTCGGATGCTAATTATTTTTCTCAGTTCCTTTCCTGGTGACAGGGATTCAGAGTGAATAAACGCGCTTCCAGGGCGCCACTCTCGGAGGTAATAAAACATCAGACAGTGTGTCTACTCAAAATTGAAGATTATTTTTTTCCTTTTTCTTCATTCTGCTGAGATTTTATTTGACGCCCTTCGCCCTCTCCATCCTTTTCTCTACCTTCAGTATTCCTCGCCCTTCTAGCATCCCTCGAGCTTCCACTTTATCGCCACTAGCGCAGGCACCACATATACCTACTGCATTTTTTTTTCTTTCTTTACGAGTATATTCCCACTCACCAAGCAATCGGACGTTTATTGAAACTTTTTTTTGTGTTATAAACAAATCTGTCGCAACATTGTTTGATTTTACCGTACATACTGGAAGAAGGAAAGACAGAAAAAAAATTGAAAAACTGCAGCTTTTTTTAGCGGAGGTCGACCTGCAAACAACTTTAACCCTTTCAGTCACGACGTGGCTAACCTGGCGCAATGCGTAATGCATGAGATGTATACCTCAACCTTATCCCGAAACCTGAGTCTAAACGTCGTCTGAAGGAAGGAGACAGGGAAAAAAATCTGGGGAGAACGAGAAAGAAAAAGACCAATGGAATAACTTTTTCAGAGTGGGTTTGCTTGTTCGAGCTGTTTTCGTATACAACCCGCTTCAAATTATGCGTATACACATGATACTTGACTCCTCGGGTGCCGTGATTCCGCTCCAGAATTCGCAACAGCTAAGATTTTGCAAAGTACAGCTCCTGGTCTTTTTTCAGAATTCATACTCTGTACACCGATAACTTTGGCAACAAGAAGAGAATAGTAGCGGATGGAAACGAAAACCTTATGGGCTACACTGTTAGAAATCTCCATATGAAATTTAATAGAAATGTGTGTGAAGCAAATTAACATATACTTTTTCTCATTAAAATTCAAACATTCAAATTATTGAAAATTGAGAAGGATAGTTTTGAAAATCCAGAAATGTTATGAAAATTCAAAATCATTCTGAAAATTCAAAGCCATTCTAAAAATTCAAAATCATTTTGAAAATTCACGATCATTTCATTTGAAAATGGGTTTTCACTGCTACAATAATTGCTGAATCAGATTATAAAATATTGCAGAATCAATCAAAAAATAAAAATTTTACGCTTTTAATTGGAAGGACTATTAATGATTGAATGAAATACCTTTGTTAAAACGCATTTTTAGCCCTGAAAATTATCATGGTTTCATTCGGGATTCGATCCGGGACCCTGTCGCTCGCTCGCTTTACTAGTCGCACGCCCTACCTACTACGCCAAACTACCTATTGAATGACAGTACAACTTTCACCTGTTTATAATCAGAGCTTCATCTTTGCACTTATTAATAATGTTGCTCAATCAATAATGCCGAAGTAACATTTTCGGCAAATCAGATATGTAAATGGAGCTATCCAAGGCGTGCAAAACTCTTGGTTCAAAAGCCAAGTGTTCCTAGAGCTTATCAAAAGTCTAACGCAAGATTTTTCGACCCACAACTTTGCCGAGGGTACAGATTAAGTGTTCGGCAAGAGACATTTTGTGACTGTTTTGAAATTTAACACAAATGCATATTAAATTTCAGAATACAGTTCCGTAAATTTTATATTCCCTCATACAAATTTCATAATGTGCTATCATTTTCAATGACGGCACTAAAAATTCAAACACAGTCACTGAAAACTAAAAAAGAATCATGATATGCTTTGAATCTTCAAGAAAGTTCATTAAATTCAATAGAACCATATTGATATTGAGATATAGTTATTGAAAACTCAGTATGTTATTTGAATATTAAGACACAAATATGAAATTCCAAGATGTTTTATATTAATTTCACTTTAATAACCAGGGTTTGTAAATTTCATTCCAGTTTGCATACGAATTTTCAGGATATTTTTAACAGTGTATGCACGTGGGCGATGTATGGAGGTAACCGACAATCAGCGTTCATAGTGGCGGATTTCGGTATTCTTTTTCCATTATATCGTCCCGAGTCCCGTCTAATCAAGAAAGCACTCTTGAACTCAGAACTGGAACTGTGGACATCTTTCCCAAAACCGTGATTTGTAGGATTTTTTATCAATAGGGAAGTTTTCTCTAATTGGAAAGTAACTACAAATATGTTTTTAAAAAATGGGTGAGTAATAATTGTATAAAAATAGTCGTATTAACTTTTAGCGAATGTAAACAGCAATTCTGAATTTTTCATTTTTCAAACTTCACGTGACGTCACACGGGACCTCGGCCACCATGTTCCTCTGATCATGTTTGTCCGTAGCGCCATCAACCGGTGAATCTACAATGTCCGTAAACAGTACTGTATTAAGAAACTTGATTTACGGGGAAAAAAAACTGTGAACAATTAGGCACGACAAGTTTTTCACCGAATTATCAAATGAGAAAATGAAAAGAAAATCATGAAACTTCTCTATTACAGTCTTATTGTTCTGACATCAGGGGCGTGTAAACCGTTCGTAACACAGTCTAAGATACAGGCTTCACAAGCTTTATAAGCCAAGTTTGACTGTTTTGGCAGACCCGAGTCAACCGTAAAGCTAAAAATGCTGTAGCTTTTGCCAGCGTTAGAGGCAAAACAGATGTAATTAAGGAGGCTCTAGCACAAAGGGCCGATTTGTGTGGGGGCTTACGCGAGGGCCTCTATTTTTACAGAAGACCGCAAGTTTGTCATAACATAGTTGCTTCCAATAAAATTATTGTTAATTCTATGAATACATTATTAATTTCGCGCCACTGAATAAAAACCGTGAAAGAAGAATAATTTTACGTTACGATACTGCATACATAAGTATGGCAACACCGCGATTCTCTATCTCACTTTCTCCAGTGCTAGACGGATGGAGGTTCAATTCTCGCGCAGGCGCTCTGCCATCATATTTCGGTCTCGCTGCCGAATTTCTACGCGGTTCCATAACCTCTCTAAATTTCAAATTGTACGAGACTTTGACATCGAATATCTCATAATATGAGTCGGTGACCCCATACTGTATTATTGTATTTGCAATCTTCGCGATCTAATCAACATTACTATAGTTTTTCGTAAACATCTGTGTAGTAAATGTAGAGATATCAATTGGCCCATGTCTTTCGAGAGGGATCCTGCCATAAGGCCCATGTTAAAAATTCCAATTTCAACTATTTTTATCTTGCGTATTTAGTCGGTGACCCGGTCTGAAATCTCGCATACGTGAGAATGGGTACTTGATTTATAATATACTGAAAATTTATTTTTTTCTGTGCATGACCCGTTCGTGCTAGAGCCTCCTTAAGTTCCCATCATCGCAATGAAAAATGTGTTTCCCTGTGAAATACTATATCATACGTGTACTCGAACTCAATTCGAAGAGAAAAACATTAAAACAAAACTGTTGTAGTAAACCTCAGTCGATTTCAGTTTTCCATCTTTCGTACCAACTTTTAGGACCTACATTCGACCTTTTTTCGCAGAGTAACCTCAGGTATATCGTGCCCCCTTAATTCCGGCCTGATCGTTTGGCATGGTTTATCCAATTTATTGGCTGTCATAGATATGCAAAACAGGCTGGCAGACGTTTGTTATGTGGCGGAATACAAAAGCAAGTCGTTATTTAGCCTGAAACCTGATTTTTCAGTCAAGCCTAATTTCAACGTGGCCGCTGTCCCTTTGCTACTCGTTGGAAATAATTTCTGTACAGAAGTTGCAATACCGTTTGAATAGAGCAGATTTTTTATTTTTTTTATCATACTTGAATTTTCTACCTATCTGGAGAGGATCTCGCGCTACCGCATTATAAGCTAAACGTGTACACAAAAAATATTTTTGTTTCTTTGTGTGAAACAGAAGACGCGCAGAGTACGCAGAACTGCAACTGGCAGCACTGTTTGTCAAGCTGTACATATCTTATGAGGGTGCCAAAATGAATGAAACTTTTTCGCTTGAATATTTCTAAACTCTTAATGATAGATGGACGATTTTTTACGCCTCAAATGTGGCAGAAACTTTTCTATCCCGGTATTAAGCTACACATACACAACACCACGAGGGCTCACGAAAGGTACGTTTTGACACATGAAAGAGTTTACTGAAATCTTTTTGTACTATGGGATTTTCGGGATTCCATCTTCAGAAATATTTATCACCCTAGAACGACGGAATTGAGTTGACATCCACCACAGGGGAACTTTGAATTACGCCCTTGAGATTGGGGCCATTTTTTTTAGCCCAAACTTCAATGAAAATGAATTAGCTTCTCGCCTGTCTTGTCCACGCTCAATCGTTGTACTTGCATAGTTTCAGGAGTGTTTCAAGCAGTTTCTCTCTTCAGTACCTTTTCCTTGACGTAACTCATAACTGAAACAACGAGTATAGCCCACATCAATCGACCTAATCAATATTATATTTTGTTTGTGAAAAATATTTGTTGCTATCAAATTGGACAATCCTTAATTTGACTAGAATTTTAGAAGTTCGCGTTGCTGAAGATACAATTCTAATAGTCGTGACGTGACGCGTAAACAACTATCCAAGAGAAAAAAGAAGAAGAAGAAACCCTGGAACTAGAATTCTCGTTCTCAATGTCAGTGCCAATCTATTTTCAGAAAAGGTCTATGAGTATAAGGAGGAGTTTGATTCACAAGTTTCTAGTTTCCGATTAGCCGTTAGAATTTTGGTGTTTTTCTTTCAAATTTTACAAAACGATCCAAATATTGAGATTAAAAACAGTCACAGCTGAAAAAGAATTGGTAAAAAAAATCATAGCCGCGTTTCGGCGCTAGATCTACAAGATAAAGAATCAGCCATCATAATTTGACATCAAAAGCTGTTTATTTTTTCATTTTTGTACCTTAAAACCGTATCTCCTCCTACAATTTCCATGATATAGGGCTGTTGATTTCTTTACATGTTCAAGTGACCAGCTTGAACAATCATTCGAATAGAATTTTCATTTCATTAATCAATTTTAAAAATTTGGAGGCTCTGCGAGGTTAATTTTTTATGAAAATAGTACGTGAGAAAAAAATCGGTAATTTCGTGACATCATTACTTCGTAGTGCTGATCTCGGGGGTATAGGCCCCCCTTAATAAAGATAATGTATCGACAGACTTGTCTACCTGTATTCGCCAATAATGCACGCAGGAAACCTTGAGAAGTCTAATACCCGCCTCGAGAGTAATTACAGTACTGCAACTGATTCTGAAACCTATATCACACGTAATTACGATGTATCCCTACCAAATACAAGCTATGCATGGAGGTTCATCCATCGACAGTTCCGTCGTATGCGATATGCATGTATGTACGTATGTACGTGTGTAATACGCATTTGTCTGTGTACCTCGCTTGGATCAAATGCATGTGCAGATTCCACGTTTACATGTATGCATAGAGGCTGCACTGTGTGCTCTGTGGAAACCGATGCAGATGTATGTACGCCTGCTCTGCCGATCAGTACATCACATACAACAATTGATGTTTGCGTTTGAGGGTCGTGCCAAAGTCAATGCACACGCTGGGGTACACTGGAATTGACCACCGAGCAACGGGTCTCTCCGTGTCGGTAGTCCATTTATAGCTTCGGATGAAAGATCGACGAAAACAGTTTCAAAATTAGTTGCCAGTCGATAGTCGCGGGTTAAAAAGGTTCTTCGCGTTTCTTAACGTTGAGAAATTACTAGGCAAGTTCTGTTCATGCCACTCAAATGTGTGAAAACTTAGTATATTCGATTATTGTTATGCATTCTTGGGTTTTTTAATTTCATTTGATCTACTTCGTAATCCGAAACCTAAAGAAACACTGCAACCAAAAATTTGGTCCAATTATTTTCTGAAATCCAGAAAACTGGATACATGTATTGCAGGAAAGTCGGTGGTAGGTACATAGGTACATACAGTCAATAAGAGGATTACACTCTCAGGAAGTCTTTATTTCGATATCGATATAGGGTAATGGCACCGGTAGTGAGATAGTACCCGGTAGTGGGACACTTGGCCCTTTTCATCGTAATAATTAATCGGAATTTCAATTTTTTCACTGAGCAAAATTTGAAAATGTTCCTTGGAATGTCCTCCGTTGATCGGTACCACTGTCACGCGAGTCAGTGATTTCAGACGAGTGAAATCATTTGTTAAACGTCGCGAGTTGTGAAACGAGGTGGCAACCAAGGCAAAGTACAACAGGAGAGTGATATTTAAAAACAGTCACATTCGAATTTTGAGATACATACGAATTGATATATCCACTTGTCCTCATTGATAATTGATGAAATGAGGTATTTGAACGCTCAAATTCGCCTAAATATGTTTGGGGTTAGAATTATTCAAGGTGTCCCACCTCAGAATGACAGTATCTCAGACTTGGCCAGTAGTGGACTGGGTGTCCCACTACTGGTATGTGCCGTATTTAATTTTTCCCCCCAGTGGTGGGACAGTCTATGCTTGCGAGGAAAACGAGTGCACCGATGATACAGTTTTGTTCTACCTTACCAACAGTATCAAATTACACGTGAAATAGAAATAAAAGTCAATTATTACGAAATTAATATCAAATGGAACCAAAACAACACCCATACGACGATTATGTCTTCCCAAACAATGAAAATATACAAGCATATCTATGGAGTCGTGCGGTAGCTCTATTTTATTCATTTCGATAACCTGTCCCACTACTGGTATTTCACGTGGACCACTATTGGTGGACCCCGGCCCACTACTAGTAATTTCAGCCACCTCGCCTCATTTGATGCTTAAATCGGATGTATCAAGAGACTCGGTAGAGTCTCGCGCCAAGTACATTGAAAAAAAATTTTTTTTAACGCCGCGCGTAGACTCACCGAGTCTATTTACCCGAACGGGAGCTATTCGCAGTGGTGGGGGTAATCAGAATCTCTGTTTTCTTTCGTCTCACTACATATACGGGATTGGAAGATTTATCCTAAGGACATGGGCATGAAAAGCTTACGTTTGAGTTGTATTTCGATGTAATCGGTCCCTATTGAAAATATGGACGTCGTTGAATACGTGATTTGAGACGTCGATTCGACGTCCGAAACGACGTCCGAAACTACGTGCAAACTCCTACGTCTGAAACGACGTCAGATACTAGGTGTAAATTTGGGATAGGAAATGACGTCTTTCGCGACGTCGTTTACGACGTCCATTTATACATCACGATCACGTAAGTTTCGACGTCGTTTACTACATCGTTTACGCCGTCGCTTACGATGTATGTATGATCGTACGTTTAATCAGCTATTTAGCTCGAATCATCAGCTCGTTAGCTGGTAAAATTTACGAAATAAGTTTACTCATTATTTATAATCAATTTATTGTTTTCAGGAATATACATATATTCAATATTTTTTTTTTTTTTTTAACCAACAGCTATAGGTTGTGCGACCTATGTGCCAATATATTCAATATTGATATTGATAATTAATATGAGTGTCATAACTGGAACTAAAATTGTTCCCGCTGACCTGCGTCCACTATGCGAAGTGGAGGAGGATTCCGACTCTGTGGTAACACGTAAGTGTATAAGCCAACACGGTGCAAATTTACTCGCGAGAACCCGAAAGACTGCCAACCATCTATCGGCGCGTCACGGTACCCGATATGTATGTAGCGGGTATAGGAATATCGCGGATACCCTAGCTGATCGGTAAGCCGTTGTGTGGTACCGTAACGCGCCGATAGATGGTTGGCAGACTTTCGGGTTCTCGCGAGTAAATTTGCACCGTGTTGGGTTATACACTTACGTGTTAGGGGCCATTCAACAAATACGTTCGCTTTTTTGGACAATTTCAGACCCCCCCCCCATGTAACAATGGTTCGTTTCAGTAGACCCCCCCAAAATAATACGTCACAAATCTCGACCCCCCCCCCAGCCCTTTTTTTGTCTATTCGTCCATCTAATTCAAACTATTTCCAAGATTGTCCATAATGAAACATGTTTGAGGTATCAAAAATACAACATCTGAATATCATTGCGTATTTTATACAGAAAGATTCCGAATATAGTGCGGGTTCGCTCTTTTTTTCATTCGTTGAGTAAATGGAAGGTTTTATCGCTCAACATTTTTTCATAATTTACGGAATTCTTGTGCCAAAACACGAACTCTTTATGCAAAAACCGAACGTCACATTTTGCCGACACCCCCCCCCCCATGACTTGTAACGTCACACGAACCTTGACCCCCCAAAAAGCGAACGTATTTGTTGAATGGCCCCTTACCACAGAGTCGGAATCCTCCTCCACTTCGCATAGTGGACGGAGGTCAGCGGGAACAAATTTAGTTCCAGTTACGACACTCATATGAATTATCAATATCAATATTGAATATATTGGCACATAGGTCGCACAACCTATAGCTGTTGGTTAAAAAAAAAAAAAAAAAATAAAAAAAATTGAATATATATTCCTGAAAACAATAAATTGATTATAAATAATGAGTAAACTTATTTCGTAAATTTTACCAGCTAACGAGCTGATGATTCGAGCTAAATAGCTGATTAAACGTACGATCATACATACATCGTAAGCGACGTCGTAAACGATGTGGTAAACGACGTCGAAACTTGCGTGATCGTGATGTATAAATGGACGTCGTAAAAGACGTCAGAAACGACGTCGCGAAAGACGTCATTTCCTATCCCAAATTCACATCTAGTATCTGACGTCGTTTCAGACGTAGGAGTTTGCACGTAGTTTCGGACGTCGTTTCGGACGTCGAATCGACGTCTCAAATCACGTATTCAACGACGTCCATATTTTCAATAGGGGTGCCCGGAGAGCTGAGATATGATTTTTGAAAGTTTCCGAGGACCCGTTTTCATCGTCAAAATTTTCGTCTCCTTCACCGTCTTCGACCAAAACCTATGTTCATAAAAATCAGAGAAGATTCGCCACCACTAGACAGCAGGGACAGCGGTGATCCAAGTACCTAACTTAGCCGCCAGATAGCGCTTGTGACGGCACTGTGAGAACCACGGCGAGACCAAAGAGGTTAGGGGGTGACCACGGGTTAGATCGAATCGAAGTAAACAAGCCGCCATCTTCAAACGTAACAGATCGAGAATCGATTGACCGAAACTGCTAGCTATAGCGTGTTCGCGTCGGCTGCTTGGCTTTGACATTTCATTCCACTCGTTATCACTACGTGATATTGAGATACATGATGTGATGTGAGAATCATTACCGACAAAGTGAAACAAGATGGGCTTTGAAGTTTATGAATTCAGCTCGACATCGTATGGAAATCGCGAGCCTGTTTCACGGAAAAATAAAGTTACAAGGTTATCAGAGTCAATCAATTGGATCAATCACAAAGCCTTGTGTATATTGGTCGTTTATATATTGATTATATGTTCATGATCCAGGTGCTAGATATCAAGAGACTCTGTAGAGTCTCGAGGCGAGTACATTACGAACAAAAAAAAAATGTGTGAGTTCCGGAGGGACTATTTCGTGGACGAGCTATTGATATATCGACGCATCCTGAGAAAGCAGATGAATCTCAGCGGGAAGTCTAGAGCAGACTTGAGTTGAAATATGCTTTGAGACAAGTATATAGGTCCGTAACACTTGATACAGAGTTTTCTGAGTTACGTTTTAGTTCTGGACTGTCCGCCGAATACGTCCATCCCTTCTGACCTTGACGATATGATCAATTTTTTGATCGCTTTGGTTATAGTTATCGCACGCCTACTTATAGCTCTATGGAAGAAATGTGTAGGTTGCGGTATACTCAGGGAGTTTGCTTCGATGACTCAGCTTTTAATTTTCACATCACGGCATACTTATTAGACTACTGGAGTCACACGACTTGAAATCATCGGGTTCTGAGAATACCTTGGTGGACCGGATGGACTGGACGAATCTCGCCATGCAATTTATAACAGAAGTACTATCTCGGAAGACTTTATTGAGTGAATATTGATGATTATTCATACACTGATTTTCAGATATTCTTACTGTGAACATTTTTTAAGATTTAATTTGTAATGAGCAGTACTATAACCCTGCCTGTAAGGAAAACTCTGCTGTTGCTGTTCCCAAGCCCGGATGAGAAAGGAGGAGGGCCGCACGCAGGGTTACACGTTGGGTATCTGCTGTGAATGATTTGGACGGTCCAATTTCTATAACCTAATAAGGATAAATATTTTACGTCTGCCACTAACAATAAGTAAGAGTGAGAGTTAGAGAAATAAACTGAGCATACGTATACACGGTCTTGTTGATATTTCCGACAATATCCAGCGTTTTATAACTGAAAATTCAAGATCTTCCATCAGCCGTCGAATGAGACATACTTAATAGAAATAACCGGTCAGAAAAATACTGACAACCGAGCGAGCGTAGCGAGCGAGGATAAATATTATAACTGAAGTTAAACATACATAACAATGCCCAGGGACCTCACAAATCTGTAGAATGAATCGGAAAGATGGAAAATGATTTAACACGATCGGAATACGAAGTAGAATTTGATAGATGTCCTAAGTGTCCCACTACCGGTGCCGTTACCCTAGTAAATAGTACTCTCTAAATTTTAATCAGTGAAAATTTCACTAATTGAATCAGTAACTTGGTATTTCACTGCAGAAACAGTGACTTGAACCCTTTTTCACTGGAGTATCAGTGAAGTCCATTTCAGCAGTGATTTTACCACTGCTAAACCAGTGCATAACTTCACTGTTTGGTCAGTGACTTTTGCGACGAACGCTAGGGGCGCCGCGTACGCCGAGTCTCTAACCGCCAAATCGTTCGCGTTCATATGTTGCGTGCTGATTTGGGCGTCGGTTCAACCACGTGAACTGTTCAGTAAAAATCATAACGTAAGTACACGTGCGGATTTATAAAATTCTTCACAATTTGGCTTGTTAGTTGCAAATAATCAATGAATTGTGTGAATATTGCTGTTCGCTGTCTTACATTGAATTCCTTATACTTTTGGTAGGTTAGGTTTTCTCACTGCGTCCAGTCTTGGCTCGCTCCGACGAGATGGGAAACGGAGAAGTTTCATCTGCGTTAGGAGTCTGTTTTTTCTTTACTTGCAATAAAGACTCGCGAAACAAAAATGTGTCGAATATACCATATTGTCTTTCCGTTTCGAGAATGTCTTCAACCGGATCAAATAATATAAGAACCAATCATTTTCGCTGATTCAATCGGTGAAAATTTCACTATTTGAATCAGTGATTCAAATTCACTGGATAAATTAGTGACTTTTCACTGATTTCCAGTGGTATACTTATAACTGGAGGCATCAGTGACTATTCGCTGATGATCAGTGATTATTCACTGATTCAAATTTAAGAGATTAATTTGAGAGTAAAATTCGAAGGCGTGCTTGTGTGTTTGTCACTTTAATTAGGAGTCAATTTCCACAGTTGGCGGAATTTCTGTCTTCGAAAATGGAGTGAAGGAAAAGTTTTAGCCATAAATCCTGCAGGCACACTGGCGGAAAAGGTTTTTATTTTTCAGTTTATCTTAAGAATAAAATCTTCGCTTGGAAGTTTATAACTTTTATATTTATACAGGGGCAGCTTGACACCCGAAAAAATTCTTAGCAAGATTTTCTTTTTGGTGTCTCCCTTTCGTTTCTTATCTCCGGGGTGATTTTCCAGTCAATGCTCTTCACTTGTGAGGTATAAAAATGACGAGAATGAAGCAACAGTAATATTCTGTTGAATTTGGGCTGTCACAATTTCGTTTCCAGTTGACATTTTTTTTCGAATTTCACTCCACTCCCTTTTTCTCGTCAGTTGGCCCGCGTAACTCGATACGTAATGACGTAATCGGTAATGGAATAAAGTTTTCCACTCGGTGTGATGGGGCTAGAATGACAGGCGGGCTGGCAACTCCAATGGGATCGGTCCAGGAATTGGAGAGAAGAGAGAGGACGGAGTTGAGAGGAGAGGACGGCTTTCCGAAAATCGTCCCGAGTTCTACCGCAGCGCCCGCAGTGTGCGACCAAGTGTCAATTTATTTCTCGCAAGTTCATCGCATCCGGAACGTCGAAATAAATTCAACGCTTTGAGCACCCTCATTACGCGACGAAAAAAATCCTCCAAAATGTATGGAGAAGGACAGCTCGATCGCGAAACAATACAACCCCTTCACAAACCCGATTCGGGCTGATTTAATCCGGGCCGCCACCACCGCCACCGCCGCTGTTCAGGAATCGAGGAACCCTCCCCGGCCCTCCCCCTCCCTCTCAAGAATCCCTCAGAACCCCCATGTGAACCCCGTAGGTGTCAAGAATCCCTCAAAACCCCCATGTCAACCCCGTAGATGTCAAGAATCCCTCAGAACCCCCATGTGAACCCCGTAGATGTCAAAAATCTCTCAGAACCCCTATGTAAACCCCGTTCATGTCGAGAATCCCTTAGAACCACTATGTAAACCCTGTATAAGCCTGTCCTATTTTGCGTCTATAGCACACAGTGTGGCGACTTTGACAAAAAAAAATCACTCGTTTTTCATTCCATATACATTTTTTAATTTTTTTTCAACTTTTTTTTTACTATCTAGAACGATATTGCATAATATCAACCTAAATCGGGGGGTTAGCGCGCGAAGCGCGCAGGGGGGTAAAGCCCCCCTATAGTATATACATGTATATATGAATATATGAATACATGTATAAATGACTTTAGGAATTTCCGGAAGACTTCGGGTATTTCCGGATGACTTTAGGAATTTCCGGAAGACTTCGGGTCTTTCCGGAAGACTTCGGGTATTTCCGGAAGACTTCGAGTATTTCCGGAAGACTTCGGGACTATAGAACGATACTTTATATAATATAGAGCGGTGACGGACAGTGCCGCAGAGCGGGGTCCGGGGAAAGGGGGGGGGTCCTTTTCCCGTTCCGACCTTCGAAATCTTGACACGGCGGTGGCGGCGGCGATATCTTTATATAATATAGAGCGAAATATCCTTGAATCAAGTAATAGAATATGTCTGATGCTATAGCCTCAATTTGAGTTCGAATTAGGTCCTTGATTCGAGAATATTCTTATTCTTGATTGATGAATGGTTCGTTCCGTACATACCGATTTCTATGAAAGATCCGATGAATCGTGCTCTATATGTATAACATCAGCTGCGATTTTTTTTTACATGTTGTTCTGTAACTCGAAAGCTACTGGATCGATCAAAGCCAAGATCCAATCAGTTCCGAATTTCGAAGAACCGCGTCGATTGAGACCAAATTCATCAGCATCCGCCAATCCGTTTGTCGAACACAAAATTGATTACACACGTACATGCACATAACACATACCTACGCACACTGCAATATTCATCTGAAGATGGTGCGGGATAATACAGAACTGAAATCGTGGAAATGTAAAGTGACGATTGTAGTTTTTAATTTTAGGTTGATTGGTATTGATGAAAACAAGCGCGTGAAGTCCTACATACCGAAAAAGCGAGCAACCTCAAGATAACCCCCTAGAATTTGCCTACTAGATTTGTCAAAAATGAATCCTAAAATTGACGATTATCTTCAGCTTACAGAACGTATAGTTTACCTTCTCAATAATACTTATTCAATAATAGGTAGAAGCTGCCATTAAAAAACAGAAGATTCAGATTCGTATAGATCGCACAGCTGCCCACCCATGATTTTAATTGGCAGATGGCATGACACAGCTTCAACCGCTGGCGAACAAAAACGGGTAAATGTACGAGGGATCTCTTTGATTCAGCTAATAATTGAAGCGGGTGTGAACGGTGCCGTCAATTCAGCGGAGCCTCCTCTAAACCCCTTCACAATCGTTATGGTTTTCAGTTTTCGCAGTACTGATATACGATGCGATTATTATACCCGCATGGCATAAGCCGGGCAGATGGGGAAAGTGTGACAGTGAAGCTCATTCATTTTCTTGATCTGCAGAGACATGCAGAATTACTATGGTTTGAAATAGGATCATGCAGTCATGTCGAACACGTTGTTGAATACGGACTAAAAACTTGACGGTCTTGTTAGACCAGATTTAAATAAACGCGGTACCTAGTACAAGCTTAATCACAATTCCATCGACCCGGAAAGCTTACATTTTCTCTACATCTACAATTATCGAAGCAACAGAATGAACAATTAAAGTAACCAAGTGCTTCAGCCAGTCCTGTTTCGTACAAATTGACAAATTTTGAATTCAACTTATCGTTCTAAAAATTTGACATAGCAATTTTATTCGGTTGAATTATTTTTAATTCATGATTCGGTGTTCATCCGTCAGACCGAATGGCTGGACACAAATGTGCATATATTTTTTTTTTCAATGAGAGGCAAATATCAGCTACCTGAAATTAGTGTGTTGGAAATGAAAATGAGTGCAGTTTTTGATTCGCAATCAGTGCGAGTCGAATAATTCTGCGTCCGGAACACAGAGTATATATGCTCGAGGGAATACGGCGCGCTGATAAAAAAAATTCCGCCCCACTAATCAGTCTGATGGTAGTTCGTGTAAATTGCATGAAGCTTTAACCACACGGTAACGGTATAATTTAGCTCGATGTATAATTTGTGAAAAAAACGTCAAAATACTGTTTCTACCGAATTTCTGGAAAAATCAGGCTTCGAGGGGTGACGGCTACACGGCTTTTTCTCACAGGCTCACACGAGTTTAAAAAACGTTTGAAAAAATTGAATTCAGCTGCCAATTTCCTCTCACCCGTTTATCGAGCCCCTTCGTTCGATCTTTCACGGGCGATTTTATTCCCTCCCAAATGGTTCGTAAAACCAGTTACGACTTTGGTATAATCAAACGAGAACGCGTAAAACATAAATACAAAAAACGTACATGCTGAAATATAAATAGTGATCTTACGTGCGGGTTGTCATAGCAAATCCTAATAAGCTGATATTCTGGCAAGCTTCTACGATGAAGTGGTGAAATCACTAAGCTCTTGATATTCTGCGAGTAAACATAATAATGCTCTGATTAAGATCCTACAATTCAGCAATCGTTGATTATGATCAGGTTTACCGAAATTCGCAGTCCTTATGGCTGCAAATGATCACGTGTAAAATTCGGTGTAAGAGATAAAAATGTCTGTATGGAACGTCGACGGAGATCGTTGGACGATAACAAGATTTGCATCGCGCCTCTACGTCTGTTGGCAGCAGATTTGTGGCTATCGCAATTTGCGGAAATATTCTGGCAGACGGATGCTTTTCTGCATTAGAATACCAAAGCGAATGTATGCTTATATCTATATCTCTTGCTTATACTCTCTACTTAACTGACAAGGATCACAAAGGAGATGAGCTAATAGACTAATCGAAGACAAACAGTTTCGAAAGCAATCGGACATACAATTCAAGGCTGTTAGCAGGAAGCCAAATTCAAATTTTCATCTTAACGTAATCACATTTCCAGACCAGTGTTTGATACTTTAATGAAAATTCATCGTTCTTGGCAGGTGGCCGATTGCACAAATTATTAACGTGATTCCGTGATATCACATTGACTGAAAGAATCAGAGAACGCAAACATGACCCAAAATTAGAAAATTTAATGTAATTCGTATGGAAAACGAAGACAGATGAGACATGGAGACAAGATGTGTGCCCAAAAAGATGGAGCAGAAGACTAGGTGGCGAGTTTGATTCGATACCCAAGCCAACATATGTGATCCTCGCTGGGCGTCGGATTTGTCAACAGCTTCGTGCCTAGCACAACCAACGGCTTAGCCCTCGTGTTTCGAGTAAGCCAAGAAGACCGTGTTGTTAGTCAACCTGTATAAACCCCAGAGCAGAAACTTTTCGCCGTGCACTTATTTACCCACCTATAGCTGTGCAAATATGTATATAACGGCTAGTCTTCGTCAATCCCGATGACCAAAAGATATTTCGTGTTTGAAATCATGGGGTGCCTAAAAATATAAAGAGAAATTCCGGTAGGTCGTAACACCGCGAAAAACTGTTTGTATTGTGACAAGGATAAGAAGCTCCATTTCTTATACTACAGTTTCGTGAAAGAAAAACTTCCAAAGAACACGAATTTTGTGGAAGTAAGGATGGTGCTCATTATATTCCGATTACCACAACGTTATCGCGAAGGATACAGAAGGTACAGACGAAACGGTGGAAATTTGGAGAAATGTTAGGGCAAAGGAGGGTGTATATATCCATATAAAGTAAGATTAGGGGGGGAGCAAAGGTTGAGCGTAGTGAGGGTGAGGACGACGGTGAGAGAAAGTACTAAATCAAGATAAAAGTGTTGTTAATTAAACGCACAAGAGTATCCTATGAGCAACGTGGGTGAAACTGTAGGAGAGAAGTGTACCTGATGCGTGGTAGGTTGTGCACAGGTAAACAAGATTCACGGGTCGAAGGTGATGATTAGCTTGGTGAAATTTAACTTTGAATAGCGAAACCTTTATACTCTCGTCTGCGCACCCACGGCTCAGTCCCGATCCCCCTCGTACAAAAAGGGTTTCATGATTAATTCGGATTGAAAGTTTCAATTCACATAGGTATAATTTCGAGAATCACGTAAAGGGTAACTCCCTGCGTAATTAGCTAAAATATAGTCTCATCCAAATGACATAATTGACCTACGTTGTCGCGCTGACAGAATTTATTCAAATCAGTCTGTCTAACCAGTGAGACATTTCTGTCAGCCAGATTCAGAAGAGGATGAGATCTGAAGTACGCTAGAATACAGTACTGTTGCTGTTTTTTGTATTTAGAAGATAGATACTTACATTGAAAACGGTCAGCAGATAGGCTCAGCGCGCAACTACGCAATACCTACTATACGGTTGGTATGTTTTTCACTGACCATTTCACCCCGGCAATACAGCCCAGCTTGAGACCTCTATTTGGAATCAACACACCGCTTTTGCCGCTTTTGGGGTTGCAATCTCGTAGGTATCACAAGAAGAATACAATTTTAGTATATGAAGAAATAATCAAGCTGAACCAATGACATACAAACATATTCAAACACTGAAACTATGGTTGACAAAGGTAACGTTTGGAACGGTCTGAACCTCATTCCGCTAACTCCTTGTTGTAAGTATTATTTAGAATCGTTTAATTACACACGCGGTAAAAACTCCGTAAATTGAGAATCAGGTTCCATTGGAAATTCTGAACTGTTAGTCAATAATTACAGATAATAAACCCTAATGCTCGTTGCACACAGCAATTCAATATCTGGACCACAGTCCCTCTACCGTGAATTTGAAGAATCCTTTTCAGCAATTTCTCAGGAAATATATGAGGTACAGGATACAGAAACGCTACGGGCTGTTAATTCCTAAAAGGTTTTCCCAGCTGAAACAAACCTCTCTGTTATATTCTCTCGCTTGCACGTACATACGAGGGTAATCAGCGAGTCGTAATACTTTCACGGCTGTCACTTATTCCACGAGGGAGAAATTTAAGGGATGTCAAAAAAAAAAAGAACCGAATTTCAAATGACATCCTTCCCTTAGCAGGTTTTAAGAAAGGTCACACGTTCCGGAAATCGATAACACTCGAATGAATTCCCAAATGATGGAAGAACAACTCTCTAAATTTGAATCAGTGAATAGTCACTGATCATCAGCGAATAGTCACTGATGCCTCCAGTTATAAGTATACCACTGGAAATCAGTGAAAAGTCACTAATTTATCCAGTGAATTTGAATCACTGATTCAAATAGTGAAATTTTCACTGATTGAATCAGCGAAAATTATTGGTTCTTATATATATTTGATCCGGTTGAAGATATTCTCGAAACGGAAAGACAATATGGTATATTCGACACATTTTTGTTTCGCGAGTCTTTATTGCAAGTAAAGAAAAAACAGACTCCTAACGCAGATGAAACTTCTCCGTTTCCCATCTCGTCGGAGCGAGCCAAGACTGGACGCAGTGAGAAAACCTAACCTACCAAAAGTATAAGGAATTCAATGTAAGACAGTGAACAGCAATATTCACACAATTCATTGATTATTTGCAACTAACAAGCCAAATTGTGAAGAATTTTATAAATCCGCATGTGTACTTACGTTATGATTTTTACTGAACAGTTCACGTGGTTGAACCGACGCCCAAATCAGCACGCAACATATGAACGCGAACGATTTGGCGGTTAGTAGGCAGCTCCATGGCGGTTAGAGACTCGGCGTACGCGGCGCCCCTAGCGTTCGTCACAAAAGTCACTGACGAAACAGTGAAGTTATGCACTGGTTTAGCAGTGGTAAAATCACTGCTGGCATGGACTTCACTGATACTCCAGTGAAAAAGGGTTCCAGTCACTGTTTCTGCAGTGAAATACCAAGTCACTGATTCAATTAGTGAAATTTTCACTGATTCAAATTTAGAGAGAAGAGTACATTACTCAAATATTATATGCAACTGAGCCGTCTGCTGATATAGTAAATTAAATTTGCTGGATGTCGAGTGATTTATTTTCTTTTTTTCTGAAGACACTGGTCCTGATGCGTGATAATGGTGACTCATCGTCATGATGCACCTCATTCCTGCACCTTGAAGATGAAAATATCATGTTCAAAAAGCTCGTTCCAAATCTGTTCTACGAAATTACATTTTCAATGTATTTAATTTCAAATACATGGTCGAATGTTTACACCTCAATCACCCTTCGGTTAGCGTTGCACGATGTGCGGTTACACGATAGTTTTCACACTTGTGTGCGTATGCTGGAGTTAAATTGTTTTAAAACTCACTTTTTCAGCGTATTTCCACTGAATGGATGGGTTTAACTTTTTGAAAATCTCATGTCTTCAATGTTCAATAATTCAAGAACAAAATATTAGAAAAAAGGCTTTCAGGAACCAATTTTAAAGACGACATTTTAAGGTCGGCAACTTATCCGCCTTCGATTGGATGAACAAAAGAATAGCCTACCTCGTATAGAACTTATATGGCGGGCAATGGTAGTGATTATTAGTATTATTATCATTATCAACATTATTATTATTATCATCACCATATCACATCAACAATGATACAAGTCTAGTAGGTTAAGAGTAACTAATTTACCTAGAATATTAATTTTAGAGCTGAATTCTTCAATAATTGTTTAGTTCCAACTAATTAACTGGTGACTCGATTTCTTTTGTTATTTATTTTTTTTTTTCATTCTTTCTGTGAGTATATTTTTCATGTCATACTTCGTAAATAAACTATCAGTGACGGTTTAACATGAAATAAACTGCTCAAGTGACAGGTAATTGTGACTAGTGTAGTGCATTATTTTTTAAAATAATCCCCCACCCACTGTAACACCTCAATCACAGCTGACAATTACACACAGCCGCAGGAAGTGTTTCCTTTATATCGAACTGGACACTAGTTCGGTGACTTGTGATTATTCATTTTGAAATCCATAGTCCGGCAGTGTGTAGGCGACGCGAGAGTGTGCGACGTGAACACTACACATTCACACGGATCCTTGTCACTGAATTAAAATGCCAAATAGGTATTAATCCTTTGACAGGCGGATCCGAGTCGTAAACCAGAGCACGTGAATAAAAAATAAAATTTATTATATAGCCCCTCTACCTGAACCGTTACATGCTTCTGGAGATAAAATGATAAAAAATTATGTATCGTGTTCTCGCTGTAGACAGTCGGTTTTTATTTACATTGAACTCCACCACTTTGTTCAATTAAATAGAACACAGTTTCTCAAGGTAGCAGTAAGAAACGGAATATGAGAAAGTAAGAAAAGAGAAAAGAGCCAAGATATGAAGGGTGCGCCAAATGGCGTAAAAAATCAACCGGGAACGTCAGAGCAACGATTAAGTACTTTTATTTAGTACAATGTGAAGTAAACAAGACATACAGTCTACAATCTCTTCTTTGCGAGCATGGACTGCGGATCGTGAGGCCACCTCGCCTTATGACAGGAGTTATTAAGAGGTCTGCCAACAATTTCACGGCCCATTGTAGCCAGACAGTTTGAGAAAATACCCCAAGTACTTGGACTGCAGTAAATCTCTGAGAAAATAACCTACCGAGTGATACATTATTTTTCGCGGATCCTAATGTGTAGCGAGCGCTCGCGCCCCGCTACGATAAACACTGTAACGACCCCCAGATACATCATGCAGTCTGTATGAGAATTTTCCTCCATACCCGAACCGTTATAATATTGAAACGGGAATGAAAATGATGTACTATAATTAGTTATTATTCATTACGATCCGTGCATCCGCTATGAAATATTATCTCTGCTATGGACGCTGGGTCCAACACACGTTTGAGTGTTTAATGGTCCATCCCATTAGTCTCGCGGGGAGAATAAGATAAAACCAGCTTCATCTTATCTTCGCGTACCGGTTATCAGATATGAAAAATACAAATGGACTGAAGAACTGATGTAATTTCAGATGATCAAAAAGTTTGCAGCACAAAACTTTCCTCTCGCTCAACTCATACGCTAAAACATGATGGAAAAACGACGTTCCCGAGAGTTCGAATTCTATTTAAGTAGGATTTCAATTATTTTGATCTTCGTCTAAAGTATGAGAGATCTCATCCGATTAATAGAAACCCTCCTCGAGACGAACTATAGAAAGATATCAATTCTATACCGACGAGTTTTTCTCCAAAGTACGAAGAGTAGAATCGCGCTGCGCCCACCTTCAATTCACGGAAAATTATAATGATCTAAAAAAAGCGTAGTAGGTATTCAAATCGTCGCATTTTTCATCCCTACAATTTTTTGTGCTCATCAGTTCCACTAGAATAAAATAATGCGTGAGGTGATTTATTCTGCATCAAACACATAAATCAAAGTTCGTAGAATGGATTTTTTAAATGATGAAGTGGGAATTGAGGATTCGTTTTTAATGAACCCACGCAACAATACGGACCGAAAATCGCCATAACAATCGATATTAAAACCGAAAGTGCGATGGGCAATCTCGCTGTCCATTTGCTTGAATGAATGAAATTGAAACTGTTCCACAATGCTTTCCTGAAGCTTTGTGTATACCCTGCAATGTTTCCTCAAAGACAAAAGCCTCCATGACCGACGATTCTTCGCTTGTTTCCAAACCAAAGAGAAGACCCGTGGCCCCCGCTGCGGGTGAGATACCGCGTGTCAGAGATGAGATTAAGAGATTTTTCATCGGGAGATAAATACCCAGCGGGCTGCTGGTCCAGGGTTGACAGATAAGCAGCCATTAGAGGATTGCCAGCACGTGAAAAACCAGCCGGCATTTCAACCAGAGAGAAAAGTGAGCAGAGAGAAGAGAGAAGAGAGAAGAGAGAAGAGAGAAGAGAGAAGAGAGAAGTAGAAAGAGAGAAGAGAGAAGTAGAAAGAGGTGACACGTCTAACTGATATAAATTGATCCGAAAATTTTAACGTCAGAGTAGGGCAAATTTTTGTGTGCAATCACCCAGATTTGTAAATATTTTTGAAGATTATTTACAGAGAGAAATAGGTTTGGTGAGAAAAGAGGAAACAAGGCATTACATAGGCGTCGAGTTGAAAGGAATAGAGGTACTTTCCTCTCTCGCTGAATTCACTTATACATTTCGAGGACCCCTATTACTAGATCTCTTATAGTGAGTCTACGAATTCAGGATCGATAGACAATCCTTCATATGATGTCACAGATTTAGGACGGTACGACGAAGTCCTAGATTCTCGAATGTCGATGGGATTTATCTAATTCTACAAAATTGTCGACCCCATTTTATCTTATTTCGCAAGAATCCTACAGGATATTCTCTCTCCAATATGAGATTTAAATTTTGATCCAGATAATCCGCGGACATGATGGACTGCTTTGGCTTCTACTTATATCCAAGTCAGTCGACGCTTGCACCGATTTCATAGCTCTCTCTGTTTCCTCGCTTCTGTTCCAATATCTTCAACGTAACGTAAGTGTAGTAATTGCTCTACACAATTTTGCCTTGTGTTGAATACGAGTGCTACACGCGAAAAACAGGTCTACAGATTCAAAATAGAGCACGGAAATAGAAAAAATATCAAGATCGGAATGAAAGAACATAAGTAATATGATGAGAAGAATTGACGCGATCTGTGGGTGAGCACGGTGGCCTAATTCGACTCCCGAGTTCGATTCCCGGATCGTTGGTGGATTTTTCTCATCAGTTTTTTTAATAAAAAAAATTTCAAGGGTGAGGATAAATTTCCCACGAGACAAACATCGCCTATCCGCATGTCCCTTGCACGCCATTCTTTACTTAGACAAGTTTTATTTAGGAAAGAGACGAATAGTATCCGATAACTGAGAAAATGGCCGACACACGATCCTAAAGTTAGGCAATAATATAGCTCAATACATCGCTGACGTCTGATGGCATCCGATAGTGCTACTCACCGAGTTACTTTGAAGTGCGCATGTGCGCTAGTGCAGAAATTAGATCACTACAATGTGCACAGTGTCAAGTTTATTCGCCTTAGTGTATAATGTAGAGTATCTATTCTGTGCGCATGAGCCAAATTTTCTCTCACTCACAGACATTAAAAGCCGAACTTTCGAAGCCGGTGTTACAAGAATTATTTCTCTATTTTCAAAGTTGATACATCTATTTATTTTATTGATGACCATTGTTTGCTGTCACAATCACAGTTCAGTTACTTTGAACCGTTTTAATGGAATACCGGGACCCCATATGGTGTAGAATTACCAGCGAACATAGCGGTTTGTCGCAATAGACAAGGGTCGTTGATTTCACAGGTAACTCTCGGTGAATTATTTAACGATATATCGGAAAGGTATTGGTTCTTTCAAACTGTCAACTGGATAGCAAAACTTCACCGTAATACCCACAGTGTGGCTTTGATGTATGATAACATAGGCGTGCATGCACGTTTACCGAAAGTAAACCTCCGCGTTTGAATAAAGAAGCACGAGGTATGGAAGGAAACGACCCCAGCAATAATTTACGGTGGGGTATTTTTTATTCGTGGGAAAAAAAGTGAATCTCCCCTTGCCTCACAGTTTACATATTTACTTTATGACTACTGTGACCCGAGTTCTTTATTACAAGTTTCAACAGTGCCACTGTGCTGATAAAACCACACGGCAGCGGTGGAAAGTATTCACTCATTGCCAGCCAAAGTATCGCGTACCTCAATCCTTTCGGTGATTTATTTACTTTTTTTATCTTGATCAGCTTGGTTTTGGAGGTAACGTAGCCGTCAAAGAAACCAATTTCCGAGGGTCTATCCCCTCAAACGAGATCACGCCCGGACGTGCAGAGATCCGGGTTTGAAGGTAAACAATAGACCAGTCCAGAAGAGGCCTTGATTGCACGTGACAAACCCCTCAGGTTTCTTTCTCTCCCTTCAGGAAATCCAGCCCTGCACCTCTGCCCTGATTTCGCAAAGAGAAACTCACCAGATTTATCTAAATTCGATTTTATGTGCAATAGGTATGGGAAGGGGGGGAATTGATACCGTTCACCCTTATGGGTCCGACCACCAGTGGAATAACCACTGAATCGTGAATTAGTCACTACATTTTATCGTCAGATGTTATAGTTAAGTTATAGGTCACGGCTATTTCATTTAAATCAACCCTTTTAGCTTTGTGTTGGCAATTCTTTTATTATTTTGCCAAAAGATAGATTAGTTTTATGCAACACACACAACAGTTGCATGCAAAAGAGAAGTGAGTTAGTGACGAGCAAACATAAAAAGGGCTGTCGAACTTCGAGCGGCCATTGTGCGGAATAAAGATTTTTCTGTAAATATGTTGAAATTGGTGCATCTTCCAGTGCAAGGCAGAACGCTATAGCGCACCTTGTTATTTCTCATGTATCGAGGATCTCTAATGACGTTCCCCCGAAAATCTCCCCGTTCTAACGATAGAAATAGAAGGTAAATTGCGTAACAGTTTCTTCGTGATGAATTAAGTTGAATTAATCCGGTGACCCCCACGAGGCGAATGCAATTAGGTGTAAACCAGAATTATGTAAACATTATTTAAAAACAGTATAGGTATGATTAAAACTTTCCAGCTGACAGCTCGAAACAAATAGGTCTAATTCGCAACGCTTGACTCCATTACAAAAGCTTTCTAAATATTAAACTAATTTCGCTGAACAAATTCCACAAAAGTTTGACTCAAAAAGTTCTGCGTGTTATTCCCTCATCCAACACCACCACACTTTGTCCCATAAATATAAAAAAATGAATTTAAAAAAGCGAATGAAAAGCTAATCCAGCACATTACGTCTTATTAGAAGAAAAAAAAACATCAACACCGTATAAAAACGGGTAAATTGAACTAGATTTCGCTGCATAAGGTTACATTAGGTTTTAGACGCCCAAAGCATAGAACTCTGCTGCCAAGATCCTAAAAAATTTTCCGTCTCACTTATTACATTTATTTTTTAACCGAAAAACTACTACTCGTTTGCAAAATACCTAAGCATGCTGGAATTCACTTAAAATTTGACAAAACCTATGGCAGCTAAAGATTCCTCGCAGTAACGTATCCTCGCAGGGTGCAGATTAGTCGATGATTGCGGAATTTACAATCTATATATGCGCGAATGGACTACAACGGGCAAGAGGGGCAGCAGAATACACAGAAGCGCGAAAACGGATATAGGCCGAGAAATTCTGCATTTTAGGGTGAATTTCAAGAGGAGAGAATTTCTGGGTTATTTTCAAAGCAATTTAACCTAAATTTCAACCGAGATAAGTTTGCCCAGAGCGACAATCGCCTCGTGGAACTCGAGACCGTAATTTCTGCACAACCAAACGCAGTCTGAGAAAGAAATGAGAGAGAAATTTTGTTGTTAATTTCCACGTCACTGCCAACAATGGAATCGCGAATAGCACCCGTTCTTTCTTGGGTATACAGGAAAACCAATAAATCGGGTGAAATAACGAGTTGCACAAACCTGTGCTTTTCTGTTCTCTCTCAAAACCGTATAATCCATCATCCGGCGAACACATTGCTGATAATTATGGCGATTGATGGTCGAGACGCGCACCGGTTACCTTTGGCAGCCTGAGCGGACCCTAGGGGGAGAGATAAAAAAAACTAACAAATAATCTTGATTGCTAATAAATTTGCAAAAGCGAGGCTAGGTCGTAGCTGTTTAACAGCGTTTTACAGCCTTACCCCAGATTAATTATACACCAAGGACAGAAAAAGAGATCCAAAATTTTCAGGGCCAACTAATCTCGAGGTAGCTGTTGGATTCTGAGGGCTATTAGCAACCGGCCACGATTTGCGAAATCCGAAACGCGAGAGGTTAATTACCGTTCTCGACCGAACATGAACCAATCGATTAGAACGTGAAGTGAGCTGGAGATGGGCTGGTAAGACTTGGGAGTACTGCTAACGCAATCCATGTACCGGATGACCCGCAAGAACCGTCGACAAATTAGATCAGTGCAGAATCAAGAGAAAGTCTTTCTCTGATTTAAATACCTGGGGCGCGGTGTAACTTCTTTCCTTTTAAAACGATGGTACGGCGAGAAAAGAAACCCTGGGACTCGCCAAGTCGTGTATATTGGGCGCAGGGGAGAATCTGGATGTATAATAAAACTCAGTGAACGCAGGAACGAGAAAAAGTGTTTATTACTCAAGATCAAGTATAAAAACGAGCAATTATGATGAAGATGGTGATAATGGTGCAGATCATAAAGATGATAAAAATGAAGAAGCGTAAGGGAATCTTGATACGGAGCTAGATATGAACGAAGATAGGAGACCGGGGCAAAGTGGATACCCTAAAACTAATTCGGACATAAAACATAAAATATCGACTAAAGCTTTATCATGTCGTATATATTTTGTAGTTTGTACCTTTAGGTAAGCGATTATGACGGTCAAACCCGATATTATTGCGATGTGCTTGCGTCATAATCGATATAAACCTAACCTGCAAACTGATCACTTTACCCCGATGCTGGGGTAAAGTGATCACGCTTATGGGGCCAAGTGGAAAAATTCGTATTATGACGGATTCCTTATTCGTATTAGGATGAAAATAACGTCAAAACATTGCAAAATCTGTACGTATTGCCCTGAGTCTGATAAAAGCACGTGACTGTGAAAATTGTGATACCTACTCGAATCGAAAATGTTCGAAACACGACACCGCTGTCGCGATTCAAATGTCACCCGAAGTGAGGTTAGGTTGACGCTCGGCGGCTAACAGCGCTCGTGGCGTACATGGCCACTTTTCCCCGTTCATATTACCCCGCAGGTAACCCGACAACAATTTAATTGAAAACTTGATGCAAACTATGTTTAACAAAAAAAGAATTGATAGTACCATTAAGTAGACGTTTCAAGGAATCGAGAAAAAAATAAACCTAGTCAAAACATGCCATGGACGGCACGATAATCCGAAATCTGAGTTGACGGAAATTATCTATCTACACGGCGTGAAACTAAATTGATTGATTTTTCCCGAAATATTGAATATTTCATAGGGTTCAACTATTTCATTTTGTAAAGTACGTCAGCACAAACCCTCGGTGTAAATACTGCCTTCTTAGAATCGCTCAACAAGAAATTATTCGAGATGGTCACTTTACCCCGCTGTCCAC
>JAEUYN010002423.1:0-53923 GCA_018257835.1 Euura lappo | reverse complement strand
TCGCTCTCCTACTTATGGATTCGTCGACGAGGGATACAGCTTTCCTTACTGATTCGATAAGTCTGCACAATAATTGCTGCAAAATAAGTATACTGTTGAATATTTCGAGACAGAATAGTTGAAAAAGTGATTGCTTTCGATATACGTCCATCAGTTCTAGTCAGCTGTTGGAATTGAAGTCAAGAATTCAATATTGTATCCTTGCTGTATCGAGAATATTTTACTCCTTGATGCAATAGTATATTATGTAACAAGGGAGTCAAATGTAAAACACGTGTGTGCTCAGAAAACCGGAGGGCTGGCGAAGCCAAGCCCTCCTGTTTTTTTAGCATACAAGGGTTTTACATTCAACTCCCGTGTTGCATACAATATTTTTCGTTGCATGTGGACGTAAATGCAGTTTTAAGAAACCTCCCATGGTCGTAAAATTGCATTTTACACCCACTGCAACGAAAAATATTTCTACGTTTATCTACAAAACAGGTTTTTTTTCACCGGTTGATGATGTGTGTGTCTGAATAATTGCAATGCTGACGTAGAAGATATCGAACCACTTGACTCTTCATTAGTTTTTTTTTTTACGTTATTCTCACTTATATGTATGGGGCATTCCACGTCAACTCAACCAGTAATAAACCCCGACCATCTCAAAACCATCCCATGTATTTTTCTAACATTCGACTCAGTAATAAACGCGTCCTAATTTTATTTTTTCATTTTTTTGACAAACCGTTAATTTGTTATGAATTTTTGAAGTTGATTAAGAATGCCCCTTTTTAAAAATCTGAAAAATTCTCAAAAATCCAGTGGATGACATAAAACAGCCCCCGTTTAGGAAAACGTGGGCCGAATTTTTTTTTAATTCTTTTTTTTTCACTCAATTCGGAGTTTTCTCATTCTATAAACTGAACTGATCTAACACAGAATCAAATTTCAAGCGTCAAACAAGGTTGAATTTACTCGGAAACGTTCGGTTTCAGCATTTATTACTCTTATTCGTCGCTTACTATTTGATCCTGTGTTTATATCAGTTTTTGAAATGAGAAAATTCCGAATTGAGGGGAAAAGAATAGAGAAAAATTTCGGCCCACGTTTTCCTAAACGGGGGCTGTTTTGTGTCATTCACTGGATTTTTTAGATTTTTTTCAGATTTCTAAGAAGGGGCATTCTCAATCAACTTCAGAACTTCATAACAAATTAACGGTTTGATAAAAAGAAAATCTGAAAAAAATTTAGAACGCGTTTTTTACTGAGTAGAATGTTAGAAAGAAACATGGAATGATTTTGAGATTGTCGGGGTTTAACACTGGTCGAGTTGGCGTGGAATGCCCGGCCGTATGTATTTTCTAGCGCACCCGATTGAAATAAGTATAAGTGAGGTTTCGTTGTATTGAAAAATAGATCAGTATCTGGAAGTCACCGCTGGCAACACCCACGCACACCAACGAGGCGACGAGAAGATAGACGATCTTGTTCATGTTGAAGGTATATAAGCCACTTACTTCGTTAGAAATAGGTTTCTGATTAGAATTCATCCGACCTGTTGTATTTATACACAGTAGAGAGACCCCCTATCCACGTCGACATGCTGGAGTGAGGCGTTACCCACCGTGCCCGGTTTTCACTTGTTTCTACTGATATCAAAGCTTACGTGTCACGAACGCGAAGGCTATAATTACGAGGGCCATGGGGCAACGGTATTTCGAAATCTGTTGAATTGTCAAAAAAAAAACCAATTTTCCCACGATATGAATAAAATGAATATCACCCAAGTTCTCTTTATTGCATCATTTATTCACTTTGATAATGTTTTTTTTTGGGACAATTCAACAGATTTCGAAATTCCGTTGCCCCATGGCCTTCGTAATTATAGCCATCGCGTTCGTGACGCGTAGGCTTTGATATCAGTAAAAACAAGTGAAAACCGGGTACGGTGGGTAAAGCCTGACTCCAGCATGCTATTAATTTTGATTAATTTGTATTAATTCACGGAGCATTGACACGACAATTCATTGAGCTCGACTTTGCCCTTAATGGACTATATTAATTATCCTAGGAAAAAATGAATAAAAATCGAATGAACGATGTGATTTACAGAATTGAAATGATTTCATACATGATTTCAGCTGACTTATCATAATATACGATTTTCGTCGTCGTTGTGGATGAAATCTGCTGATTTTTGTTGATTCGGAACGGATTTCGAAAAATTTAACAGAATTTTCAGTGATTTCGGATGATTAAAACTGATTACTCAAACACTGCATTGTTATAGTCGCTACAGAGCGCTACAATTAATTCTTCCGAAGACTTGGTCTTGAAACCTGAAGCTACAAGACAGTTAAAAAAAAAACAAACGTGAAAAAATGAACCCGTCAACACAGAATTTAAGCGTATTTTCCATATAGTACACCATTTTTTCTCTCTCTCAGTGTACCGAGTACCAGCGACTGCATGCAGACCTCGATGCAGACTGAATGAAAATGAAACAAAATACGCCCTCGTTGTTTGTTCGCGAGTACCTATATCTGCGCTACAAATCACTAACACAATACACGTCTTGCATTTACCACCTCGGAGCGTCAATATAAAAGAAATACGATAAATGCATTTTCACTATTTCCTGTTGGACAGGATGGATAACCAGGTGAGTGAATAAATACAGTTCAATTTTATTAAAACACTTGAATGAGATTCTTTATTTCAGCGATCCTCTCTCTTCCATCGCGTGGGCTTGACTGACTCTACGAAGCAGCCATACAAGGTCTATATCTTCAAGGTCAATATATCTTACTTGCTAACTTATTCTATTTATCACAGGTGGCGCTACGAGTAGGATTCATAGACCTCTTTTCTAACACACCCCCTGTCTATGTATCCTATCCTCTTTTTAGGTTCAAACAATTGCACAGGTTTATAAACTTTTCTTTGGGTAGCGCTTTGGTTAAGATATCAGCCAGCTGGTGTTGCGCAGGAACGTGTGTCACAACAAGCTGGCCGTCATCTACAAGATCCCTTATGTGATGATATTTAATATCAATATGCTTGGTCAATTTGTGGAACTCTGCATTGGCAGTTAGCCGTATGGCGCTCGTATTGTCAGCACGGAGTTCTTTTGCACTATCGTAACGAAAATCTTTTAGAAATCTTTTCAGCCAGATTGACTCTTTCGCAGCTGCTGAGGCCGCTACATATTCAGCCTCAGCTGTGCTTAAAGTGACCATTTTTTGTCTCTGTGAAGTCCATGTTATTGGACTGTTTGCTATAGTAAACACATATCCTGTCACCGATCGTCTGGTACATACATCATTGGCATAGTCTGCGTCTGAGTAACCGACTAATTCTAGATTACCCTCAGTCCCTTTGTAGACTATTCCTAGATTTGTAGTTTCTTTGACATACCTAATTATTCTTTTTACGGCCTGCCAGTGACTCTCGTTGTGGTTACTCAGAAAACGGCTCACTGAGTACACAGCATAAGCTATATCGGGTCGTGTGACCACGGCTAGGAATATCAGTGAACCCACTGCCTCCCTGAAGGGGACTACTGACTCGATTTCTTCATCCTCACCCACTGGCTGCAATATCGTGTTTGGATCTGCGGGTATCGATATTCCATCAGCCTCGCTCATTCCGAATTTTCTCACAACTTGTTCGGCATAGGCCTTTTGATGTATGTACGTCGTTTTTTCGTCTCGGTTCCGTTGTATTTGAAGACCTACAAAGGTTTCACCTTTTTCTATGGTAAGTTCAAACTGTTGTTGCAATGAGTCCAAAACCCTCTGAAGCGTGTGTTTACTCTTTGCTGCTATCAGCCCGTCATCTACAAATAGAATCAGGTAAACTTTTTCGTTTTCTATGTTCCCTAAGAATAGACATTTTTCGGCATTACTTTCTCTGAAATCGAACCGCCTCAGAAATGTTTTAAACTCATTGTTCCAGCACCTTGGTGCGTGTTTTAAGCCGTACAGTGCCTTTTCAAGTTTGCACATTACAGGCCCCTGTACGTTGCTCACAGTCACGCATTCCGGCACTCTCATATATACATCTTTGTCAAGCTTTCCATACAAAAACGCACTTTTCACGTCAAACTGCACTAGTTCGAGGTCTTCATGCGTCACTATGGCCAGGAACACTCTGATCGAGTCATACCTGACTACTGGTGCAAACGTTTCAGATTAGTCTCGTCCAGGTTTCTGCAGGAATCCTCTTGCGCAAAGACGCGCTTTGTAGCGTACTGCTTCTCCGTTGTCATTCTTTTTTATCTTGAAGATCCACTTTGAATCAATTGGCTGCAGGCTTTCGTTCGCTGGTACAAACGTCCATGTTCCATTTCTCTCATGCGCTTCAAGCTCTACCCGAATTGCTTCTTCCCACTTGTCTGAATCTGGGGTTTGCAAAGCTTCCTGTATTGTTGCGGGTTCAACACATTCAGCTATATTTACATGGTAGGTTTGAAGTCTTCGTGGACGACTCAGGTTATCTCTGTTGCGAAGCTGCATTCTGCTGCCCTCGTCCTCGTTCACTGGTCGCTCAAGAACTATGTCTGCTGCCTGCTCATTTGGCTGAGCTGCTGGTTCATCCTCGTTGATCTCCTCAGCTTCGTAGAACTCCTCATCATCTTCTTCAACGTTGACATCAGGTTGCACTGTCGGATACAGTGTAATCTGGAACTCTGACATGGGTATCGGAGCCTCTGATGTCGAGTTTTCGTCGAAGGTCACACTTCTCGAGTGTGTTATCTTTCTTGTTTTCGGATTAAATAGCCGATAGTTGGTTGATTCCGCCTGATAACCGACTAGTATCAGCTTCTCTGCCTTAGCATCAAGTTTCGTTCTTAGCTGATTTGGTGTGTGGACGTACGCATCAGATCCGAACTTCCTAAGATGACCTAGCGATGGTTTCTTCTTCGTCCACACTTCGTACGGTGTTATGTCAGATGATTGTTTGCATGTCGTCCGATTTAATATGTATACCGCTGTTCCTACCGCTTCGGCCCATAGGTATAAGGGGGCGTTCGCAGCATACATCATGCACCGTGTACTTTCGCTGATGGTCCTATTGTCCCTTTCCGCTTTCCCGTTTTGAGAAGGTGTGTAGGGTGCAGTATTCTCTACCTGGATCCCTTTTCCTCGGAGATATTTGAGCAGTTCCTTGTTGATGTACTCTCCTCCATTGCCGGTCTTCAGAGTTTGCATGGGAGTTTCGAACTGGTTTGCAACATACCTTTCGAATTCCTTATATTTATCAACGACGTCTGACTTGTGCTTGATAAAGTAGACAACTCTGGAACCTGACGCGTCATCCTTGAACGTTAGGAAGCATCTCGCTCCACCAACCGACTCCACCTTCATGGGTCCGCATACATCGCTATGAAAGTATTCGCCGGGCTTGGTAGGTGGTCTCTCAGCTATCTCTCATGGGATCGGTTTTACGTGTGATTTGCCTAACTGACACGCCTCACAAAAGAAGTCCTCGGTATCCTTCAGTCTTACTCCTTTTACAAGACCTTGTGCTGCCATTTTCTTAATAGTTTGCACGTTGACGTGACCAAGTCTCTCGTGCCACTCTTTGAGTCCGTACTCAGCTGTGTTTCCTTAAATGTCAGTGGCTTTTCTGAAGAACATTCGATATATATCGCTGCCCTGTTTGATACCTTGTGCTGCAATTCCTTCGTCAGATAGAATCTCCACACTTTGTCCCTTAAACCGCACTTCAAAGTTTTTGGACGTACACACACCCATTGAGAATAAATTTTTGCGCAGTGATGGTACATAGAGGATTTGTAATCTGCCCCTTTTTCCAGGTACCATCGATCAGTTTTTCGATTTCTACCGTACCGACACCCTCCACTGCACATGTGCCGTCATCTCCGTTACTCGGTAGATAGTCTGTTAACCAATCCCTTCGGTAGGTAATGTGTTTGGATGCCCCGCTGTCGGTCAGCCAGACATCCTTCATATCAAGACTGAGAAGGTGCTCTGTCTGTCGCTGCGTCGGTAACTTACCCACCTTCGAGACCTTGCCCGCACTTTGGTCTCTGTGGGTATAGTTCGCATCATTACCGACACTTGTAACCATGAACGCACTCGCACTTCCCGGTCCTTGTCCCGAACCTTGTCCCGATTCTCTGTTTTTGTCGGCGCGTTGTTTACTACGACAGTGTCTAACTATGTTTCCCTTTCTTTTGCAGTAGAAACACTCCACATCGGACCTTGGTTTGAATTGCGACTGCGGTTGATCCGAACTTTGGTTTTCACTTGGATTCGTCACTTTTTTTTGTTGTTTACCGTCATGGCTGCCAAGGCACTGTCTATATTATCGTTTTCGGACAGTCTTCTTTCTTCTTTCAGGAGTCTCTCCTGGAGACTTTGTATTGTCTGTAGGGCTGGCGCGACGCTGTCCCAGGCTGTTATTAACGCACTGTACTTCGCTGGTAAGCTGCCGAGTATCTTCGCCATTATGGCTGTGTCCGACTGTCGTTCGTCCAAGTCCCGCAGTTGTTGCGCCATTGTTTGAATTTTCGCAACGTGTTGCACGACGGAGTCATTTGCCGCCATTTTGTACTCGTGAAATTTTTGTAGCAGCAATAACTTATTCGACGCAGTCTTTTGCTCATGTATGGTGCTTAGCTTTTCCCACATCTCTCGAGCACTCACACAGGTGGTTAAGTATGATAATTGTGAGTACTCCATGGCAGAAGAGATGAGAAATTTCGCTGTAGCGTCATCCTTTATCCACGCTTTCCTCAGAGCTGCATCCGCCGAGGCGTTTGGCATTGCACAATCACCGTTTACGATGTCGTACAGGTCTTGGGACACTAGCAGCGATACGATCTGGAATTTCCACATCTGATAATTGGTTCCGTAGAACCTCTTCATCGACTTGGTTATCTGTTCTTCTGCCATTTTGTATAACTTCCACGCGGCACACACCGGTTACCGGCACAACTGTATTTAGCGTCTTTTACTTTTATTCACAGGTTATCTGTAGCGCGAGACTGGGCCCATAACCTGTTGGACAGGATGGATAACCAGGTGAGTAAATAAATACAGTTCAATTTTATTAAACACTTGAATGAGATTCTTTATTTCAGCGATCCTCTCTCTTCCATCGCGTGGGCTTGGCTGACTCTACGAAGCAGCCATACAAGGTCTATATCTTCAAGGTCAATATATCTTACTTGCTAACTCATTCTATTTATCACAGGTGGCGCTACGAGTAGGATTCATAGACCTCTTTTCTAACATTTCCTAGCTGTGTTTTACGAGACTCTTAGAACATTAACGTCGAGGAAGAAGCTCCCGCACTTTCACCACAGTCTGTGATCCTCGTCCGATTTTATTCATCCCCGTTCATGAAGACATCAATTCCCGAATGGGGAAAACTATCCAGGGCCCTGCTCGACTCGATGGAATCTGGAATTCTAGAAACTCGAAGGAGACGAGACAGTTTTATCCGATTCGGGGCGAGCCTGAATTTCCAGGGCGGGCCCTAGTGGGGCCCCGGATAGTTTTCCCCTATCAAAAGTCAATTTCTACGTAGACGATTTCCGTGGCTTTGACGTGAATAAAATCTTGATACAATATTCCAATTTACTCATTATTTCAGTAAATTCACCGATAAGGATTTCCAATTACGACCTTTCTGGGGGGTGGGAGAAAAAATAAAATTATGGAATACACTTTCAGCTACCCTCTAGCCAATTGAACTTTTCTCCCGCTCAAGTTAAGATCGTTCTTCGGAATGAGAGCGGACCTTTGCTCGCGGGGGGTGACGAGAGTAGATAGGCTAGGGGGCTTCTGGGCCACCCGAAAATTTCTAAGTCTCGAAATCGACCTACTGCGCATGCGCGAGGGCGGGAGATTTGAAATGCAGGTTCACTGGGCATGTGTCGGGGCGCGAAATTCAAAATCAAGGACGCTGAGTCATCTTCCGGAACATTCGAGTATGACGTCATTTCCTGTGGCGTCAGGGTGGGAAATTCAAGGACGATGAGGGCGGGAGATTTGAAATGCAGGTTTACTGCGCATGTGCCGAGGCAGGAAACTCACAATGAGTCGTCTTCTGGAACGGCCAAGACGTCATTTCCTGTGGTCGAGGAGCCGTTCGTAGCACCACGCGGCAGACCGCGCGATTCCCGAAGTATTGCTTTTTCTGAATTGATTGGACTACAAAATTCCTGGAATATGACCCGTTGTGCCACGCGGCACACCGTGAGATTCTGGAAGTTCCAATGTGGCGTTCTCGGAATTGATCGGAGTTATGAATTCCTGGAACATGACCTGCGGCGCCACGCTGCACGCAGTGAGAGTCTAGAATCTTCACCATACGCAATTTACAGCTTCAAAAGACACCGCAATTCAAGTATCAAATTACATTCCTCGTTAATTTTTCGAACAATAGTGTCGGATATTTGCTTATCATTGAAATAATGAGTAAATTGGAATATTGTATCAAGATTAATTGCATATGAATAATGCTTGAGTCAAGGAAGGATTCCTGGAATTATTTTGAACCCGCTTCGACACGCAGCACTTCGCACTGCACTTGCACTTTCCAACTGTAAAGATATGCAGCCAACTTCGGTTCCTAGGTGCCACTAGAGATGCCAGGGTTGGGGTCATGAAGTTTTGCCGGGAAAGAATGAAAAATACGGAAACCAGCTGAGTTTTAGCTATTTTCTGTATTTCATTAAAATATTTTTACGATTGTGAAACTGTATCCAGTTCGGGATTATGCGAATATCGACTGTATAATATGAATGTAACCTTTATTATACATTCAGCTAAGCGTATGTAATAGGTTAGTTATTTTGTTACAACATGGAGGGTGGCACTTCATTATCTGTAATAAATGTTGCTAGCATGTAAGAGTGCGCACTACTGTAGCTCCTAAGAGTGCGCGCGGAAAACCCATATGCTTGAAGAGTGGAAAAAAAAAAAACCCAAAAGAAAAACTGAACTAAATTTCGATGAAAACATACAAAAAATCGAAGGCAAAAAAAACAAAATCAACACCCAAAAACTCAATATTCCCCAACAAAATGAAGACGTGGCGGTGCCCAGGGTGTAACGAAATATATATAGCAAGTCAAGAACCAGAGAATGGATACAGTGCATAACATGTATGTAATGGTGGCACGATAGATGTATTCTTTATACGTATTATGATCTGGAGCCATATACGTCTGATATTTTTGCGTAAAACACCGTGCGCACTCTTACACACTGGTATTTCTAAGAGTGCGCAAATAAATTTTCATGCATTTGATTTTTTTGTCGGTGACAGTTGACAAATTAATATAAAGTTAGTGTGCAATAATGTCATCGAAGGGCCAAATATTTCGTAGAAAAATTTATAACTTTTGAATGTTGTTATTTTTCATTATATAGTTGAACAAACCTTAAGTGCGCCATCTTAGAGCAGTCTACCCTAGAGATCTCGAGCAGTTTGGGTTTGACCGGAAAAATTGAGATGCAAAAAGTTCGAAGACTTAAAAAGAAGGAAGGTTTTTGAGAAAATTAAAAATTGATGAACAACAATTGGGTACATATTTTTTTCATCAATTTTCAACTGAAGTAATTGTAATTTGTCCGAAAATTATTCTCCTCAAAATGGATTAACTCCTACATCAATCGACATAGGATCTTGAAAATTGGTGTGCCGGTTGAGAAAATACAAGTATTTTTGTAAGATTCATTCGGATTTCAGCGAAATTGGAACTTATGAGACCAAAGCTGATTTTCATCTTTGCAAATGTTCGTGGTAGATCGTTGATGGAGCGCGGATATGTTTCTTGGTCCGAAACTACACGTACGAAATTTTTCAGATTTGTAGCAACGGCCCATAGGAAAAAAACTCAACTTAGTGAGTGAGCGTAGAAAGTGTTCTCGATTCGAACAACAATAAAATGTTCTGAATTCGGCCCGAATAATGCCCATCCTCGACTAACTCAAATTATTTCCTCGATTATTTCAATCTTTGAAAGTGTCAAATTTTTTATGGATCCAAATCTTCAAATAATTCGAAGAGTTCGAAAATTACGAATAGTTCTAATAGTGCGGTTAGTTCGGAATGTTCGAGCTATTCGAAATCTCGAATTATTCAAAAATTCAAATCATTTGAAATCTCTAACTATTCGAAAATTCGAGTTACTCGGAAAATCGAATTATTCGAAATCTTGAAGTAAATATACGATTCAATTCGATTCGAATACTATATTCGCACAGTTATAAAAATAGTCCATTTTAATACTAAGGAAGACAACCCACGATACGAGTTATGAGACAATCTTCATCATTTCGAGAATCCGAGAATTCGAGAAATCGTCGGCCCGCGTGGAGCGCGAGCTTCGGATCGGCTAGTTTGATTAAAACGTCGCGTCCAGGAGCGTGTCAACCTCTCTTATTGTTGCCAAGGTTTACTGATTGTGAGAAACCAGAATTATGTTTGGCAAGTTCGTTAGTAGCTTATCTAGAAATGACCAAAGATTTGAGGGGCCATTTCGAGGAGTTATTAATTACAACTGGAAAGTCTCATAGGCCGGCAACGACTCAGTCAATAGCGAGAAGGATCAAAGCATTTTTAGCCTGTAGTGGAGTCAACAAAAAATACAAAGCTCACAGTACGCGACACGCAGTAACTTCGGCAGCTTTGAAGAAGGGGATAGATATTAATATAATCAAAAACACGGCAGGTTGGTCTAAAGAGTCCCTAGTATTTGCGAAATTTTATAACAGACCCATCGTCAATGACAGGACTAATTTCGCAGAGCCTGTATTACTTTAGATGTCTAAGATAGATGTCTAAGATAACTAGTGCGAATTCATCTTCGCTTTTAATCATTGAGCAACTTATTATAACGATACCAAAGTATTCCAAAGGTTATCTTTTCTATGTGAAATGAAAACCTTATTTGATGTATCTCTAAACATCTACATAGTTATATCTTGAGAACGAAACTCGCAATATAATTGAACGATCAAACGAACTTACCTGTTGTGAAGTTCGATCGTAATTATATGTAGAGTTTCGTTTGAGAGATAATATTCCCTCCCCGAAAGTATTTACTGAAAACCAGTAATAAAAATTTCCCACCCAGAAGTTATATATTTGAATCAGACTTTAAACTTTATTATGGGCATCGGTAAGACGGATAGGTAGATGGCTGGACAAGCCATTCTTTGTTTTCTCTGAAGATCCTGGCGGCACCGTGCGTGGACTAGCGGTACTACATAGTTGTATCCCTCGAACGAAACTCTACATATAATTACGATCGAACTTCACAACAGGTAAGTTCGTTTGATCGGTCAATTCTGACAATAAGAATACCTTGGTGGACTGGATGGAACGGACGAATCTTGCCATGCAATCTAATAACAGAAGTACTATCTCGAAAGACTTTGTTGAGTGTATATCGATGGTTATTATTGATTTTAATTTTTTCATACTGATATTATTCTCTCAGGAGATTATAAGAACATCATACTGATGCATGGCAGGATATGGTTTTCCAATTATGCTGAAGTTTATTGTTGGACAATTCTAAATGTATTCATCCGACCAACGTATTCACTTAAGGGAAGACTGGTTAAATTTTGAAAATCGCAGATGTCATATGAAAAAAATCCTTCCAGCAGTTTTTGAGTAATATAGACTGTGAAAAAATATTTCAGCCTTCTGCGATGAAAGTTCAAGCGCAAGGGACCTTTCAAAAAAGATTTCGCTCACTGCTACCAAAATATCTTGCGTCTACAATTTCACCGCAGGAGGCTTACATTTTTCTCTGGCACCCCATACTGCCATAATTTCCAAAGTATTGAGCGGCCTTTTCGATACACCTCTTTTTAATATTTCAAGAACTAGAAACCTATTTGGGCCCAAAATTGCATCGAAGTCTCCCCTTAAAAACTGGAACCTTCAGTATATTACCCTATTATCGCATTCTCAGTACATGTTTTCTCTGTTACACCTAGAATCAAACACAGATTCAAGTATTCTCCGCAACGACTATCTACTAAGTGAAGAAAAATGAAATAGTATATTACACACCTAGGGAGGGAAAGTAGGCTATTCGAAACTGCATGTGAGATTGACACCCGAGCCGAAGGCGAGGGTGACAAGAACGCAGTTTGGGATGGCCTTTTTCACTCCCGTGGGTTGTATACTATTTTTCACCACCCCCTGCCTCGGAAAGCACGACTTCCCGTTCACGCAGTGGGCCGAAAGTCGTACTTTCCGTGCAGGTGTGGTGAAATAGAAATGAATCAAGAGACTCGGTAGAGTCTCGAGCCAAGTACATAAAAAAAATTTTTTTTACGCGCGAGAGACTCAACGGCTCTATATACCCGAGCGAACTCTGTTTCGGCCAAACGGCAATTTTCAAGTCGTGTTTATTCCGTCTTCGTGACAAATATCGCTTTTCGCATGCAAGGTTTTGAATCTGGATGCGAAAAGCTCTCATTTAAGTCCAATTTGAACGTAATCAGTTAACTGAGAGCTTAGATATGATCAATTATAGATTTCAGATACCCCGTTTCATCGTCAATTCAGTTTCCTTCTCCGAGCGTCGTTTACAAATTCTGAATACATAATACTATAGAAGATCGTTCGAGTAATAGGGAAGTTACATGGTGCTGAAATATTACAGAGTTTCCGATCTATCTAGTATAATACATGCAAACAGACGAAACAACATTGTCTATGGCCGTAAAGTTACCGACCGTGTTGTCGTTCCATGTCGGCTGCTAGTGCGGCTACTAGATTAAGTGAGGACGTGAGGTTAGGTTCTGCCAGGATGACGGAGCCGTCAACAAGAGTTTCTATTATGATTTATGAATTCGCGTGTATTAATAAATTATTGTTACCGCTGGACATATGATAATGTGACGTTATTTACGACTTATTTATGATGGGATAAGAAAAAATGAAATTTATGATTCTCCAATGAATCGAATATATGATTTCTACGAGAATGAGATAAGTCATTGAAATTTGGGAATACATAACCTATGGGATTGATCGTGCTACATCGTAATTGAATTGAAATAATACTCCAAGATGTTGAACGTTCGCATCGTGCTCTGTCTTGTGTAAAAATATTAATTCGGGGGCGATTTATTGATATTCGACGAGTCCTAAGGAATAACCGGAATAACAAGACGTATATCTCGGCGGACAGTCTAGAGCAGACGTAACTCGGAATACGCTTCGAGGCGATTATAGAGCTCTGTACACATTTCCTACCCGGTTTCAGGAGTTACGTTTAAATCATTCAATTGTTTTGGTTATATTTTTCCACGCCTAGTTCTAGCTCCACAGAGAAAATGTGTACGCTGCAGTATGCTCCGGAGGTTTTCTTCGATGACTTAGCTTTAAATTTTCACGTTGCGGAACAGCTCTTGGAGCACTCGAGTAACACGACGTCAAATCATCGGATTCTGACGATAAGAATACCTTGATGGACCGGAGGGAACGGACGAATCTTGCCATGCAATCTAATAACAGAAGTACCATCTCGGAAGACTTTATTGAGTGTTTATCGACAGTTATTAATTGATTTTGATATATTTCCATACTGTTATTATTTTTGTAGGAAATCATAAAAACATTATACTGGAGCATGGCAGGATACGGATTTCCACTTATGCTGAAGTTCATTGTCGGACAATTTGAAAAGTATTCATCCGGCAAACGTATTCCCTTGAGGGGAGACTTCGGTGAAATTTTGTGAATCGCTATCAGATGTCAAATAAAATTTTTTTCCAACAGTTCCTGAGTAATGGTAGTATAGACTGTGAAAAAAAATTTTCAGCCTTCTCCGATGACGGTGTAAGCGCAAGAAACCTCGCGCAGAAGATTTTGCCCACCGCTGCCAAAATTCCTCGCTTCTACACTTTCACCGCAGGAGGGTTACAGTTTGTTTCCGCACCCTGCATACCGTATACAAAAGTACTGGACGGACTTTTTATATATACGTATATATTCAAAATTCAAATTCGCAAATTTAAAAATAATGACATGACAGCGGCAACTAGTTATAACCCTGCGTGCAAGTAACTCCACCAATGCCGGTCCCAAGTCCGGATGAGAAAAAAGGAGGGTTGCACGCAGGGTTAGACGTTGGGAATATTCACCAATTTGTTAACTTCATTATATATCGGCTGCTTCATATGACAGTCAGTCGACAAACAATAACGTTTCATTCGAAGACTCTGATAATTGCATATTAGCGTTCCATATTCGTCTAATAGACTTCTCAGAGTTTTATTGGATCTGTTTTCCATAGCGAAATACCTTCATTCTATCTGAATAACAATCTTCACCTATACTTATTCGTTGGAGTACAATATCTTCTGTCTTCTATGAATTATAGAAATCCGACCGAGCGAGCGTAGCGAGCGAGCACAAATATCAGGTGGTCCAACGTAATTTTACAAAAAGGAGTGATATCCCCCAAAAAAGCACCTTTGGTGCAAAAACCTTCGCCAAGTACATTAAAATCTTCCTCCAAAAAATTGTCTTCCACAAAAAGTCTTCCTCCAAAAATTGTCTTCCACAAAAAGTCTTCCTCCAAAAATTGTCTTCCACAAAAAGTCTTTCTCCAAAAATTCGACTTCCTCAAAAAGTCTTCCTTCACAAACATCTCTGAAAAAAAAATTGAAATCAGATGTAACTGCCAAGTACAACAGAATACGAATGAAATCCTACTACATGGCGTCGTGCTCGTTCGCTCGCTGCGCTCGCTCACTCAATTGGTTTTTAAATAATTTGTGACGTCATAAAAATTAGGAGCAAAAAGTGACCAAACGATAAAATTGTAGAAAAAAAAATACGAACATATAAATTTGTAAAAAAAAATTGTAGAACAAAGTTTTCGAAATAAAAATTTGAAAAAAAAATGTTTAAACAAAATTTTGGGAGTGGTTACGAAATTTACACTAGCGAGCGAGGAGCAATCCTCAACCAATTCGAATTGCATAGCGTGATAGTATGTTATACTACCCAAATATTTGTAATACCACTGACAACCAGCGAGCAACTGAACAATAAAACTGAACTATCTAAAACGTAAAGTGTGTAACAATATCAATTCGTTCCCGAAATATTTGAAATACCAATGACAACCGAGCGAGCGAAGCGAGCGAGGAACAACGCCTCCCCTTACCGAGTGAGCGAGCGAAGCGAGCGAATGAGGAATAACCCCTTCTAGTGTACAAATTATTATGACAAAGTATTCCAGTTCATGAATGAAAAACATCGGATTTGTTCGCGTAGATTTACGGTGAAATCCGTGAAAAAAAACCCGAATTTTCACGCAAATTACTCAAAATATACGACTTATCGTGAAAAACTATTCCACTTCATGAATGAAAAACCTCGGTTTTTTTTTTTTTGTAGACTTTTATAGAATTTCGTGAAAAATTTATGATTCATTACGAAAAACTTTTTCACTTTGGAAGTGAAAACCATTGGTTTTTGTCTTCGTACAGTTTGGTAAAAGAATTAAGAATTCTCAGGACGAGTTATGAAAATCTGCAATTTATTACGATGAAATATTTCAGATGAGAAGTGAGAAACATCACATTTTTTTGTTCGCAGGATTTCGTAGAAAATTCAGAATTCTTACGCCGATTTATGAAAATATACGGTACGTCATATACTATGACAAACTATTACAGTTGAGGAATGAAAAACGAAGGAATTTTGTTCCTCAGGATCTCCTTGTCTTTTGTTTGAAAAAGTAGAAACTTTTGAGAAAAAGCATGGAAGTTGAGAATTGTCTTTTCTAGTGAACATGATTCCTGCGCCAAACTACGAAGAATTCTCAGCGTGAAAATGCGCAAAAATACGGGATTTTCTGTACTATTTCAGAATTTTTCGTCGTTTTTTTTTTCTTCGGATTTTCGTAGTTTGGGCAGTGAAAAACTACAAGTTTTCATGAAAAATTAGAAAAATCTATAGTCTTCAAACAACGGAATATAAGTTCTACGACCATCTGAAAAAATTTACCAGAATCTATGAACGAAATGAAGTTGAGCGTTCTATCGTAGACTTTTCGTAAAGTTTCGTAGCTGGCGAGTGAGCGAACTATGGTTATCTACGAAAATCGACGGAAAACCACCGCCAAAAAGAATGGGACATATATTGGCATACGTGGCGAATGCTGAACTACGAATATTTACGGATATATACGAAAATCTACAACTGAAATTGCCCTTTGGAGTTGATCTAATTTGCTTGAATTTGAAATAGAATCCAAGAATATGTACAATCTATGACAAACTGTTCTTAAAAAAATACCGTATGGGAACACTGTTCCGTTTGAGTTCCCAAATGCGGGTGAACTGTCGTTATGAATTGTTAGTTTTCTACGAAAAATTACGATAATCAGAATATTTCAGGACAGAAGTGGACATTCCACTCGCTGACAAAATGTATCAAACTTTCGTCAATATTCGTGAAATAGTACAAACTTCTACGCCGAATGACTATAATTTATGATTTTCCACGAAAAATTGCTCGAATGAAGCTTGATAGTAAGGCGAAAAGTTCTTCAAATATTCAGTTCAAGTTCCATGTTAGTCGAACCTCATATTTGGCCGAAAAATGTTCAAATCTTTCAGGAGACGAATCGGAGAAAGTTGAAGACCATAATTCTAATGATCAACGAGGTTAAGCACGTTTCGTCGCGGTCAGTACTTGGATGGGTGGCCTGGACACGTGGACTCGGTTCAAATCCCGGCTGGGTGTTTTTTTATCTATTCCAAATTCGATATTAAGGTCAATGTTGACTAGAATTTTTCTCCGAATCGCTCTTATAAATATAGCAACATTCAGTCAATTACGGAAGGGGTGGGATCCAGATAAAATCCAAAATTTGTTTCTAAAATTATCTCTGACAAAAACAACGAAAAATCGGCGAAAATTGACGAAAAACTACAAATATTTACTAAAGAAAATTCGTATATCGAATATGAACATTGCTTCGATTTACGACTATGTACGAAATAGTACGATAATCTACGAATAAAGTACGAAATTCGACGAAAATGTTTACGACAAAACTACAAGTTTGTGCCAATTTCTGTACAAAATCGTAGAAACTGGCGTAGAAATTGGGGAACTTACCAGGGAATTTAATTTTGGCAAGCATGAAAGCAGCATTCAAAATCGCATCGATTTCGATCCTTACTGCGTCGAATAAATTAGTTATTTCGGTCACAGCAGGTCTCATCTCAGTGCTGGTCTCTGGAAATTAAAAGATACCTCAATAATTCGGACAATTTTCAAGTGCTTGATGCGCGATATTCTAGATGGGCACAATCGTCTTCAACTCACTTCCGAATTCCGCTCCACTCCTTGCCAAATCGGCTATGACTTTGTTTTTTACTGGGTTGATGAGTAATCCTGAAATTGGAATATACAAAGGTTATGATCAAGTCGTCTTCGACTCTCACTCAGTTCTAAGAACAGCTGGATGAAAAGCAAGCTAGGCTTGATGTATTTTTCGAATGAGTGTCACTTACTCCGGAATTTGCTAGACATTTGTGATTCGGTTCCTGAAAATCAAATATGTGTATCATGACAAAGTAGAAATTCACCAATTGACGCATGATATAACGGCAATGAGTGAAAAATAATGAAATATGAAGAATTGAAATAGGAAATCTCGATCGATCTACGATAAAATTTGATCGGAACAATTAAAACGATTCCTCGCACGATTCCAAAAACATTTCGCGTGTCTAATGGCATAAGGTCGCAAGCGCCAAGAACGCGATTTTGGTGGCAAAAGGTCGTATAATTTTTTTTTTTCACGCCACTCGCTCTGAAAACGGAAAAAACGTATAGATCAATTGAAATTCCGGGATCGAAAAGTGTAAGTGCAAAAGGTCGTAAATTTGGCGGATACGTCGTTATTTCATTACAATTTTTAAGGAAAAATAAAAAACAACGTAAAGGCAAAACGTCGTGATCGCCATTTTTTTTCATAGTTTTTAATGATTTTTCCAAATAGTTGTAAAAACTCGTGAAACGCAAAGAAAAATCGAAATCGACGTCATTTCGAAAAATTCGATGATAAAAATCGTAGTTAAAAGCAGGTCGTGTCCGCCCAACTTACGACCTTTTGCACTTACATTTTTCGATCCCGGAATTTCAATTGATCTATACGTTTCGAACTTTTTCAGAGCGCTTGGCGTGAAAAAAAGAAATTATACGCCTTTATGACATTCTAAACAGCAAAACGTTGTATAATGGCGCTTACGTCCTTATGTCATTAGACACGCGATTTTTAAAGGGTAAAGTCGGCTTCAACTCACTCCCCCTGAGAAATAGGATAGAAGTTACACAGATTGCGAGATTGGTTCCGGTTCTAATTAAACGATCTGAAATAAAAATAGAGACAAAGATAATTTGAGCGTTTTGGTAGACGTATAAATTGGTCAAGTAAGTGTATCCACTCATCACTTACCAGCGTCTGCGAAGGTCAGCTGGGAACCGTTAACTGAAAATAAAATAGGTACATCATGACACTATTGTAGTTTGTCAATATTTGACGCATGTCTTAGTAGCTATGACTTGAATATCTTCATTGGGTGACATTGTTTTGAACTTACTGACGGACATCTGTTTAACACCATCCACAAGTATTGACAGTTGGGCGTTGACACTTGTCATGGCATCTGAAATTTAAGTAAAGAGGCCTGTGATTAAGTCGTCATTCCGCGGTGCCCGACTCGCTTGAGCAAATTCGAACAACAAGTGAATATCTGTCATTATCGAAAATCTCTGTATCTTTAACTCACCATTGATGGAAGCCTCGGTTGGATCGACTCCTGGAACAAAAATCAGGATATCATGACAATACTTGACGAATCGAGTGAAACATGACATGTTGAAAATGGTTTGAATATTCCGTGTAGCATAAAATGTAGAGAATAAAATGGTTCCAAACAAAGCGCATATCGTTCAAAAAACACATATTATCTATTTCGTGATGACGTACGCATAGTTTTTATTTTTAAAGATTCAAGGAATCTTACCACCTGCAGAACATACGTGCTAAAAATGTTAAGTGTGCTGTTAAATATTTCGTGACACAACACTTCAAAAGTTGATTGCTCTTGATATACATAAGTTCGACCAATGGTCGATTTTCCACTTCAGTACCATTTTACGGTTCTGAATTTTACTTCCTGTGATACTAAAATGTAGGCATAACGATTCGATAAGTCTGCAGAATAATCGCTGCAGAATAATTATACTGTTAAATATGTCGAGACACAATACTTGAAAAATTGATTGCTTTCGATATACGTCCATGAGTTCTAGTTTGGCTGTTGGAATTGAAATCAAGAATTCAATGTTGTATCCTTGCTGTATCGAGAATATTTTACTCCTTGATGCGAACATATTTCTACGTTTATCTACAAAACAGGTTTTTTTTCACCTCTTGGTGATGTGTGTGTCTGAATGATTGCAATGCTGACGTGGAAGCTATCGAACCACTTGACTCTTGATTATTTTTTTTTTTTTTACGTTATTCTCACTTATATCCATGGGGCATTCCACGCCAACTCGACCAGTAATAAACCCCGACTATCTCAAAATCATCCCATGTTTTTTCTAACATTCTACTCAGCACTAAACGCGTCCTAATTTTTTTTTTTTTGATTTTTTCAACAAACCGTTAATTTGTTATGAATTTTTGGAGTTGATTGAGAATGCCCCTCTTTAAAAATCTGAAAAAAATCCTCAAAATACCAGTGGATGACATTAAACAGCCCCTGTTTAGGAAAACGTGGGCCGAATTTTTTTTTCTATTTTTTCTCACTCAATTCGGAATTTTCTCATTTTTGAAATTAAAATTACCGAACACAGGATCAAGTTTCAAGCGTCAGACAAGGTTCAATGTACTCGGAAGTGTTCGGTTTCACCATTTATCACCCTTATCTGTCGCTTACTATTTGATCCTGTGTTTATATCAGTTTTTGAAATGAGAAAATTCCGAATTGACAGAAAAAAAATTGAAAAAAAAATTCGGCCCACGTTTTCCTAAACGGGGGCTGTTTTGTGTCATCCACTGGATTTTTGAGAATTTTTTCAGATTTCTAAAAAGGGGCATTCTCAATCAACTTCAGAAATTCATAACAAATTAACGGTTTGATAAAAAAAAAAATCTGAAAAAAATTTAGGACGCGTTTTTTACTGAGTAGAATGTTGGAAAAAACATGAAAGGATTTTGAGATTGTTGGGGTTTAACACTGGTCGAGTTGGCGTGGAATGCCCCGTATATATTTTCTAGCGTATCCGATTGAAGTAAGTATAAGTGAGGTTTCGTTGTATTGGAAAATAGATCAGTATCTGCAACTTACCGCTGGCAACACCCACGCACACCAACGAGGCGACGAGAAGACAGACGATCTTGTTCATGTTGAAGGTAGCCAGTTACTTCGTTAGAAGAAGGTTTCTGATTAGAATTCATCCGATCCGTCGTATTTATACACAGTACAGAGACCCCCTACCACGTTGACAACAGAGCATGCTGGAGTTTTCCCCACCGTCCCCGGTTTTCACTTATTTTTACTGATATCAATGCTTCCGCGTCACGGACGCGAAGGCTATAATTACGAAGGCCATGGGGCAACGGAATTTCGAAATGTGTTGAATTGTAAGAAAAGAAAAAAACGCGGCCATGGGGCCATATCGTGGGAAAATTGTTTTTTTTTTTTCGACAATTCAACAGATTTCGAAATTCCGTTGCCCCATGGCCTTCGTAATTTATATATGATTCACTGCCTGAAAAAAAAAACCAATTTTCCCACGAGCAGGACACAAACAATGTGAAATACATTCGTGATAAGAATAAAATGAATATCACTCAAGTTCTCTTTATTGCATCATCTATTCACTTGGATAACGCTATTTTTTTTACAATTCAACACATTTCGAAATTCCGTTGCCCTTGGCCTTCGTAATTATAACTCACAGCTAAAAAAAACAAACCCCATTATAATTACGAAGGCCATGGGGCAACGGAGTTTCAAAATCAGTTCAATTGTAACAAAATAATAATAATAATAATAATAATAATAATAATAATAATAATAATAATAATAATAATAATAATAATAACAATAACAATAACAACAACAACAACAACAACAACAACAACAACAAATAACAATAACGATAACGATAACAATAACAATAATGATAATAATAATGATATTTAAAAAAGTTTGATGAATCACTTCACTGTAAAAAATAAGAGTAAATTTAACGATCACATGGGTAGGCAAATTTACTTCATGTCACGGTAAATCAATTTTCTCTACCCAAGAGACTTTCCCACCTAATTGTCTACCCAAGAGGTGGGTAATTTTACAAGCAGGGAAATGCATTCGCCAAAATTAAGTGCTCAACAGTAAATTTTGTCTCAATTGGGTATACTTTTTGTCTTTACGCAATCAGAGTAATAAATTCATGTACCCACGGTGGGTAAAATTTTGTGTACTCATAAACTTTCTAGCAGTCTACCATATGCAGTGATTCAATGGCGCAGTCGGTAGCACATCAGCGAGCAAAGCTGGCGCCCTAGGTTCGCCTCCCGAGCTGGTAAAGTTTTTTTTTTTTTTTATATTTGACCTATACTTTATACTTTACCCATACGGGTTGTGAAATGTACATACCTATCAATTTGTATTTACCCATCCATGTACCGCGTAAATTCATCTACCCGAAAAAATGTAAAATTTTGTACCAGGGGCGGTTTACGAAAACGGGCGCCCTAGGCCTGACGAAATTAGCGCCCCCTCTCCATAAAATAGTCGAAAAAGCATAGGATAGAATTAATAATTTCTATATTTCAAAAATAATGTAACGGAAACAAAATTTCAATCATACATATATTATACACTAGGTAAACACGCGCGCTTCGCGCGCGATTGGTGTTTGTTAGCGCTGTAGCGCTTTCATTTTATTTATTTTCATTTAGTCTTTTTCATTTTTGTTCGAATACTTTTTTACATTCTTTGTTCTTCTTAAAATGTTTGTGCAATTGAACGATTGAAGTAAACAATTTTGTGAATACGTGATTTTTGACTGAATTGCCTCTACGTTGTTCGCCAAGGTATACTTTCAAACTATCCCAGGATCGTACTCGTAAAACGGTCACGTCACGTATAGCTGACCGTGATTGAATATATCTTTACGGAGATCCATTCCGATTTTTGAAAATGTTTGCCCTTGTGCTTTGTTAATAGTCGTTGCAAAGGCAAACTATATTGGAAATTGACGTCTCTTAAATGTGGAAGGGTGTATATCTTCGCAATGTAATGTTATACGGTGTAAATAGATAATTTCGCCAGATTTGTCACCTATCAGTATTTCACATCACAACATATTATTGGCAAGGTCTAGAATCATCAATCTCGTGCTATTTCAAAGGCCTTCATTGATACTCAGATTCCGGATAAGCATTCTGATGCAATACCTTCTGAGACGTAATTCATGGGGTGGTAAGCTTGATGGTGTCAATGAGTTTAAATATTCTGGTAACAGTGCTTCATTTATCTCTTCGTTTTTGTGACTGTATTCTACAGTGTCGACGCTTGTGTCGATTTTTCTCCTGTTCGATCAAGCAGTTCCACGACGCTCCTGTGGATTTCATCGACGTCAACATTTCTAGCGGAAAGTATTGCACATTTTGCAGCTTCTTTACATTGTTTTCTTTGAATGCATCTCCTGTATACTTGATCGACTATGTTTGAGTTCGCCAGTGCTACGCAGTGTTGTGGCACTAAAATATTACTTTCAGTATCATTCAATAATAAAATAACACTTCCTACGTCTAATATAAATTTTGGGAAGTTCATTTCTCCTGGTTGTGCTCTCATATTTTGTGTTAGAGTAAACTGTGAGAACTCTTTCCCCAATTTACTATGTTCGATCGATGGTCAACAATTACACATCTTGTTGCTCTCATTTTAATTGGTAAAAGTTGCTTAAAATCACCACATGTTTCATGGGACACCAAACTGTTTCATATTGGGATACTGATGTGCAAGCGATATCTTCACGTCCTTTCGCGAATCTGTTCGAACGTAAGTTAGATAGAAGAGCACGCGAGTGGAACTGTCAAACGTCTGCAATCATCTGTCAACGTTCAACCCGTCAATCTGTCAAACTGTTTGACATTAATTTCACGCTTATACTGATAAAAATAGTATATCGCATATGTCTATACTGACATCATTCGTCCGAATATACCGTGCAGCCTCTTACATTTTTCGGCAGAATTGACTTGCGAATTATAGCAAATTAGCATAATCCTTCGTTTTGACTATTGTTTTTGAATGTTTTTGAACTGTCAATTCAAACTGGGCTCGATGTGAAGTCGAACGCAAGCGACACGTTCACACTATTCACGCTCGCAGGTGACGACACCAACAGCCAATCGGCAGAGGGCTTATCGCGGTGACAAAATTTCGAGATTTTCGATAATTCCTGACATGGATCTTTTAAGACGGGATATAGGTAGGAATGGAGCACATATATTTTATATTGGAGATATTGACGATTCAGTGCACCCGATTAAAACATTCGCTTTCTCGCTTTTAACCTTGCAAATTTATCGATGATTGCATCGGTCTCTGCCATATCAACAAGCTCTGCATTCGAAGATAAAAACGCGAGACTAGAGAGACGGCTGTGACCCATCGTATTCCGTAAATAAGATTTCACTCTTTTCAACGTCGGAAAGGAACGTTCCCCTGTAGCGTTACAGGAGAAAAGCGTGAGATACATTCGAAAAACGATATCCATGTTGGAAATATCATAGCAGCCGCTATTTTTTTATTTTTTTTGAGTTTAGATATTGGATTCGTAATCAGCGACCCCAAAAACATAAAGATAGTAGAATTTCGATCGAATTTATTGGAAAATTCTTGATCCAACCGGCCATATTGGAGCCGCCATTTTGTTTTTCGAAATTTTTTTATTTCGGATTCGTAATCAGCGACCCCAAAAACGTTAGTATACCAAATTTGGCAAAGTTTCGATAATCCCCTGATTAATGGCCACGAATTCGTGAAAATGCGCCACTGTGTGAGGGAAGGAGTAAGGATAAGCAGGGATCATGAGGATGTAAGGTGAAAGTTAGATAAAAGTATCAGATTGTTTATTGCATTCTTATATATTCTTCATTGCATTCTATACAAGCATCCGGAAATTTGTACCAAAAACCCACTGATACAAAAACCAGATTATCAATTAGACGTTTACTAATCATCACGTGAAGATTAGCATAAACAAGAGACCTATTTTTTTTTTACTTGTCTAAGGTGTCTTTTAATCTACATTTTATTTCAATGTTACTGGTTCGCCCATACTATGCTTCTAGTAAGGAAATGCCGGAGGTTGACGCCAATCAATTTCATCGAGTGGTTTTTGGTTTGGGAGTACATTCGTAGCTCAGTGTATACTTTTATTATTACTTTAATGAGACTATGAACGTGGTTCGTACAGTCTTCATTGAAAGTATCGAGCTTATGTTCCCATAATTCAGGAAACAACTCAATGCCTGCGGCCAAGTGGCTGAAAACAGTATTTGACAATACTGCTGGGAAGTTACGTTCTACCGGTGGTCGACCCATATTTTTATTACAAGCCTGGCGGAAGTATTTCTCATTAGCTAGACATATTTTGACTACACTAGAACTCGGCATAATGAGCCCGCCACGCGTTTTTGTAACAATAAGAGATAATCGGTGAAGCCGATTTCTATCTTCACTTTCAACTTCACCAAAGCAACCAGATAAGCAAATCGCGCACTTAATTGATTTCTGAATCTTTCTAACTACGAACCCTGCAATGTATCCCACAGTATGTTCTGAGAACTCGTCGAATTTCACAGGCATTGTATGCACAAATTGGATTAAATCTTCAAAATCATCCTAAGGTTCTTCGGCATCCAGTTCATACTTTTGTTGCACCCTCGTATTTTCAACTTCGGTGTATACGCTTGTATCGTATGTATCAACTCTTGCAACCTTTTTCCCACTGGCGGACGATACGTGTAAAGTCTTAGTTTGATCTGACGCATCTGCGTTATCATTGGTCGCGCTCACTTCGTGACGCACTAGAAGACGTTTGAACGCAGATATAAACTGAGAAGCAGTGGGATTAGGGCACCAGCCACTCCTCTGCCTAATAGCGCAAAAAAATAACTCAACATGGTCTTGGCTTATTTTATAAGTGAGCAGGTAATTGAATTGAGACCCGTCGCAGTTGACAAACTTGTGATATATACCGAAAACCGACGTGATAGCGGTCTAAAGTCCAACAAATCCGGTGTATCGTCCACATTTATAAATTGGTTTTGAGTCCTTTGTCTTGAGCTGCAATATATATTTCTGTGCTGCTTCCATTCTCGATCGCCATACTGACTCAGTAGCTACTTTTAATGGGCATTTCAACCCTCTACCCCGATAACGGACTCCGACTAAATATCGCCAAAACGAAAGCAATCATCCTGGGGAGTACGCCCTATCTAAGCCAGTTAAGAGAGCAACACCTCCCGCCCATAGTTGTCAATGGTCTTGTTGTCCCTTATTCGGATTCAGTTCGGAACCTTGGTGTCCAGATATCCGCCGACCTGTCGTGGAACAACCATGTTTCGCTTGTTTCAAGAAGAGTTCATGCAACTCTGTATAAACTTAAATACCACAAAGAAGCCCTATCTCCGCCTGTAAAGACCCTCCTTGTAAGTGCTTTAATCCTGCCTCACCTGGACTACTGTTGCTTAGTCTATAATGATGCTTCGGACTACCTCAATTTGAAGTTACAGAGGTCAGTGAATTGTGCAATCCGCTTCATCTTCGGGTTAAGGAGGGACGTTCACATCACGCCGTATCGCCTTAAGTTGAACTGGCTAACAGTCGCTGATCGGCGGTTGCTCTTTTTTGGCTGCTTTCTCTACCGGGTCCTGACCCTGTCATCTCCCACCTACCTTCGCGAACTTCTCCTTGATCCGAATCCTGATCTGCGACGTTCCTCCAGGCTAGCTGATTCTGGTTCCTCCTCGATCTTCCACATCCCACATCATAGATCTACCCATTACCGTAACTCTTGGTGTCTCACTGCCATATACCTTTGGAACAGTATACCTGATTCTATTCGAGATTCGACGTCTGTAGAGGTGTTCAAGGCACGTTTTTTCAATTACCTTTTTTCAGCTGAACCCCTGCGTGCGGCTGCTATTCCCAGGCCAAGGCTTTGAGGGTCAGGCGTGCTACCCCGTTTCCTCACTGTCTTGCCCTTCAAATTTTTATATATTTCTTCGCTTTAACTTAGTATCTATCTTCACCACACCTATGTATATATCGCTTGTAACGTATTCAACAACTCACTTATTAATATATCACTTTCGAATTTAAAATTAGAAAATTCAATAATCAGTATTAGAACTTAGAATCAAAACCTCACATACACACACACACACCCAATCGTTAGAAGACAGACAGACACATCGAAACATCGCCACTCTGGCAACAACATGTCACGCACAAAACTTTGTTTAACACACACACAAACTCAAGACAGCATGTTATATTAGAATTAGGGATATTTCTTGTACATATAACTCAACCAGACCATACATGTGACATTTACAAATAAAAGGAGATTAACACGGACAGAAGAGAACAGAAAAGCGTAAATAGTATCAATGCGCGACACATAGAAAAACTGAGGAGTTCGTGGGTCAGTCCCCTCTCCTAAAATATGAAGAAATGTGACTACGCGCACTGAGAAATAGTGCGGAAACCGAGCCGTAATGGTAAATCAGAACGCGAGCAGAGTCACTTCGGTCCGGCCTGACAAGCCTGTCAGACGTGTCGAATTTTGAATATTAACTTCGGTCCGGCCAATTGGTCTCATTGGTACGTAATTCATGGGAGCTATCCATGAATTACGAATTTAAATTCATTTTCTGACTTAGAAGAATTTCCAATAAAATTCATTTTAAGGCGACAGCCTACCGATATACGGAGAAAAATTATTAAATATCAATTAAATAATAAAATATAATCGTTTTCTAACAATTTATCTAGTAGAGGGATGTGGGGGTTCTAGACCAGATCCCGTTACCGACATGTTACCGACCGAGGGTTCGCATCCGTGCTACTTACCGACCGTGGGTAAGTTACCACGGTGCCCCACTGTTACCGACCGATGGTTCTATTTACCGACAGTGGGCGGGTTACCCAACAGATGGCGTCCCTAATTTCCCCGAGAGATGGCGTCCTAATTGTTCATTCCCCAGATGGCGTGCCTAATTGTATGGCGTCTGTTTCACTGGTAGAGGGCGCCTACTTCACCGATACCCTGTAGAGGCTGCCTGTTTCACCGCTAGATGGTGCCGGGTCCCTACTCACCCCCGTAGAGGGCGCCTGCTTTGCCCGGATCTTTTGGATAATTTATTTCCCACGCGGGCGGCTAAGATCAGAGGTATTGTTTCCAAGAATTTTTTGAGTATATTCACCATCTGAGACATGGCGCTTGAATCTCAATTCTCAAATCTCAATTCTCAAATCTCAATTCTCAAATCTCAATCCATAGTGATAATTCCCCATGGCGGCGTTCCCATGTGTGTGCGCGCGCACATTCTCAGAATTGGTAAATTCTCGAAAAATGGGTAAAATCCCCGAAAAATCTAGACGTTTCAGGTTTTCCAAAGTTTTCCAAAGTTTTCAAAAGTTTTCAAAAGTTTTCAAAAGTTTTCAAAAGTTTTCAAAAGATCGATTTTTGGGGAAACCATAGAGTGTCAGCCATATAAAATATACTTTGGTCGAGTTCCACCCAGCGAAAGTGGTCACTTGTTACCCCCCCCCAACCACCAATTTATCTAGTTCCCAATCCCGCCACTGACTTCGCGCGTGCATGGGTGCATTCTCAGAATGGGTAAATTTTTAAAAAATAGATGAAATATCCGAAAAATCTTGGAAATTTCAGGTTTTCCAAAGTTTTCAAAAGTTTTCCAAAGTTTTCAAAAGTTTTCCAAAGTTTTCCAAAGTTTTCAAAAGTTTTCAAAAGTTTTCAAAGTTTTCAAAGTTTTCAAAAGTTTTCCAAAGTTTTCAAAAGTTTTCCAAAGTTTTCAAAGTTCAATTTCCCCCAGAAAATCATAAAGTATGATGCAATATACATCAACCGAGTTTCCCCCACCGGAAGTACCCCCACCCTTCCGGAAGTACCCCCACCACCTATGCCCCACCCCCACTTTCAAAAGTTTTCCAAAGTTTTCGAAAGTTTTAAAAAGTTTTAAAAAGTTTTAAAAAGTTTTAAAAAGTTTTAAAAAGTTCTTTCAGTTACGTTCCACTAGTCGAAGTATCAACATGCGTGAAGAGGCAATTCGTGAGCAGATTGAGGTGTTAGGCGGAATAGCGGATGCTAGCGCTCTAATAAGGCAAAAATGGAAGATGGTGAGGGCTGATAAAGATGCGAGCGATCATGCTGCGACTGAAATGTTCAAACCCATAGTCAATCCGCTGAAAGAATTGGTGCATACATCGAAGCAGCAGATAAAACAGGAGACGAAAGAGGAGCCGCTCGATTTCTCACTGAAACATGAATCGAAACCTATGTATTTCTCGGCGGAAGGTGGCAAGTCTGATGATGAGGAGGAGGAGGATTCAGCCGATGACGTGTATGGAGATGCGGATGCTATGGATGAGGATCATGATGAGGAGAGTGAGGATGATGGTGATGATGGGGATGATACCCTTGTAGCCGGTGAAACCTCGGGCACGGGGAAGGAGGGTGATCTAGTGTGGCGGTACCTGAAAATGTTTGACACGCATGAACAGAAGGATCTAGATAACATCTATGGCGTTCGGAAGTTGCTGCATGGAATGATGATTGGCGATTCACGAATGAAATTTGATGCAAGTGGGTTTCATGTCGGCGATAAATATTACAAGACAACACACGGATTACTCGAATTAATGTTCAAGAAATCACCCGACGTCAGCCTCCTGACCGACGCGGATAGAAAAAATTATGTAAACATTGTGATGGATACGAATGTGCTTCGAAAGCACTACAAGGCCGATGGTATCCCGCGGGATAATAACCCCCATCCGAAATATAAATTTTTCATTGCACGGTATATCGAATCGGGGCAGAGCAAGTCTGGTGGGAGCCTGCCCAAGTATAAGATTGCACGAGCGGAGCAGCAGGGAATAAAATATGTACGCTGGAGTGATCCCAATGTACTAATCGACCGTCTACGGGTTCTCATACAAATGCAGGCAGCTGGTGATACCTTCGTTTCCAACGAGATAGTCTCCATCATTGAAGAGTTGCGCGAAGCTGCAATCATTTATTAGCAAGTGAACTAATTTTAATCGTGTATTGGCTGGAAAAAGGGAGAATAAACATTTTTATTGTAATTTCTGTCTTATCTTATCTTATACATCCTCGATCCAATCCTCTCACTCGCACTCGTATACGTGAAAACTTTTTGAAACTTTTTAAAACTTTTTAAAACTTTTTAAAACTTTTTAAAACTTTTTAAAACTTTTCAAAACTTTGGAAAACTTTGGAAAACCTGAAATTTCCGAGATTTTTCGGATATTTCATCCATTGTTCAAGAAAAACTTTTGAAAGTGGCGGTGGGGCATAGGTGGTGGGGGTACTTCCGGAAGGGTGGGGGTACTTCCGGTGGGGGGAAACTCGGTTGATGTATATTGCATCATACTTTATGATTTTCTGGGGGAAATTGAACTTTTGAAAACTTTTGAAAACTTTTGAAAACTTTGGAAAACTTTTGAAAACTTTTGAAAACTTTGGAAAACTTTGGAAAACTTTTGAAAACTTTTGAAAACTTTGGAAAACCTGAAATTTCCAAGATTTTTCGGATATTTCATCTATTTTTTAAAAATTTACCCATTCTGAGAATGCACCCATGCACGCGCGAAGTCAGTGGCGGGATTGGGAACTAGATAAATTGGTGGTTGGGGGGTAACAAGTGACCACTTTCGCTGGGTGGAACTCGACCAAAGTATATTTTATATGGCTGACACTCTATGGTTTCCCCAAAAATCGATCTTTTGAAAACTTTTGAAAACTTTTGAAAACTTTTGAAAACTTTTGAAAACTTTGGAAAACTTTCGAAAACCTGAAACGTCTAGATTTTTCGGGGATTTTACCCATTTTTCGAGAATTTACCAATTCTGAGAATGTGCGCGCGCACACACATGGGAACGCCGCCATGGGGAATTATCACTATGGATTGAGATTTGAGAATTGAGATTTGAGAATTGAGATTTGAGAATTGAGCGCCATGTCTCAGATGGTGAATATACTCAAAAAATTCTTGGAAACAATACCTCTGATCTTAGCCGCCCGCGTGGGAAATAAATTATCCAAAAGATCCGGGCAAAGCAGGCGCCCTCTACGGGGGTGAGTAGGGACCCGGCACCATCTAGCGGTGAAACAGGCAGCCTCTACAGGGTATCGGTAAAGTAGGCGCCCTCTACCAGTGAAACAGACGCCATACAATTAGGCACGCCATCTGGGGAATGAACAATTGGGGACGCCATCTCTCGGGGAAATTAGGGACGCCATCTGTTGGGTAACCCGCCCACTGTCGGTAAATAGAACCATCGGTCGGTAACAGTGGGGCACCGTGGTAACTTACCCACGGTCGGTAAGTAGCACGGATGCGAACCCTCGGTCGGTAACATGTCGGTAACGGGATCTGTATCTAGAACCCCCACATCCCTTCTACTTTATCTTTTATTTGTTATTACAAAATACAAATCTATTTAGTTAAACGTATCGGTTACACTAATTTTCTGTTCTTTTTCTTGCGCATCATCTTCACTATCAATATAAATCTGTCTAACTGCTAATTATTTACACCTATACAACATTCACTCCTCAGTTAATTGCTCCGTTCCTGAAATATCCTCCAAAAAAATTAGTTTAGTCCTCAGTGGAGAGTGCGGTTAGTAGTCACACCCGGACTTTCGAGAAAGGGAAGCACCAACGCCGTAGCTTCGACACTGAGTCCTCTCGTTATTAGCTCAGGTAGAAAATTCCTTTCCTTGAGGTAATTCGTTACCTCATTGCACAAAAACCACGAGAGCAGGTGTTAATTGATCTATAGGTACCTTATGGAAGCCCTGAGAGAGTCTATCTCAATAAAACAAAGTTTTCTATCAGTACGAGTGCTATCAAAGTCAAATTTTCAGGAATATCTATAAGTGGTTAAACCTCAAGCGATAGTAATGAAACTCGTTCAACATTAGTTTAATCGGAGTGATGGTGCCATATTGTGAACACGGATCACAGTGAGGATTAACGTTATACGCTTGGCTTACTTTTTCATTACTCTTACACGACTTTCAGGCATGCGTTCACTTGTTCAGGCTTGTTCATTCTCTTCATCTCATTTACTCCACTCATTTATTTGTCCATTTCTTTATTTATTTGTATTTATCTGTACTACCTAGTTAACTCTTTAGCATTATATTTCATTATTGCTCATTCAAATTATTTCTCTTTCACAACCTTGTTTTGCGCTAATCATGTATTATTACGTTTTATACACTATTATTCTGAGCCATGTCTTGCGGATCTCGGGGTGGTCGTGGGTGCTTTAGCCGCTCTGGTAGCCTTTGTTTCTTTATCTCAGCCTCGAGCAGCCTCTCAACTGCCTCGTGTCGCGTCCTTTTCGGTGCCCACGGCCGCCTCACTCCTCTTTCTTTTTGCTAGTATTTACTGTGCGATCTTCTTATTGTCACTTATAACATATATAACAATACTTATAATATATCAAGAGACTCGGTAGAGTCTCGAGCCAAGTACATTAAAAAAAAATTTTTTTTACGCGCGAGAGACTCAACGGCTCTATATACCCGAGCGAACTCTGTTTCGGCCGAACGGCAATTTTCAAGTCGTGTTTATTCCGTCTTCGCGGCAAATATCGCTTTTCGCATGCAAGGTTTTGTATCTGGGTGCGAAAAGCTCTCATTTAAGCCCAATTTGAACGTAATCAGTTAACTGAGAGCTTAGATATGATCAATTATAGATTTCTGATACCACGTTTCATCGCCTATTTCGTTTCCTCCGTCAGGCGTCGTTTCCAAATTCTGAATACATAATACTATAGAAAGTCGTTCGAGTAATAGGGAAGTTACATGGTGTTGGAATATCACAGAGTTTCCGATCTATCTAGTATAATACATGCAAACAGACGAAACAACATTGTCTATGGCCGTCGAGTTACCGACCGTGTTGTCGTTCCATTTGGTACATAGGAGTCGGAGCGTGCGTTCGTAAAGTCTCTACTCAGTCCGCGGACCATAGCATGGTAACCAATCGCGACATCGAGTTGAACAGAATGAACCAATCGCTAACGCGGACTGCGGACAAAGTAGACTTTACGAACGCACTCTCCAAATCCAGAAAGGAAGAAGAAGAAGTTGTCGTTCCATGTCGGCTGCTAGTGCGGCTACTAGATTAAGTGAGGTTAGGTTCTGCTAGGTTGACGAAACGGTCAACAAGCGTTTTTATTACGAATTCGTGTATGTTAATTATTGTTACCGCTGAGCATATTATGATCGTTATTGATTATTGTTACCGCTGAGCATATTATGATCGTTATTGTTTATTGTTACCGCTGAGCATATTATGATCGTTATTGACGACTTATTTATGATAGGATAAGAAACAATGAAATTTTTATGATTCTCCACTGAAGTGGATATATGATTTCTAAGAGAATGAGATAAAAAGTCGAATACGCCTCTGAACAGTGAACACACACTTCGGGGATCCAACCGATGAACAAAAAGTTCACTTCACATCAGTGAAACACACAGCGCCATCATTGGTAGCCCGCGTCTAACTACATGACACCAACCAATATCAAACCTAGACGATGTGTACCACGAACGTAGTGAAACACTAGCGACACCAAGATAGATTGCGAATGGTTCTCAACTATTTCCGAGGTCGTCTGCTAAATGAGTGGCCTTGAATCGGTCCGAATCAACCTTGTCAAGTGTCAAGTGTACAACTACCGATGCCGATTGTATCTCAAGCTAACTCGGAAATGAGTCGGGCGGAGGCTGAAAACATACGGCAGGACGGACCTGCGGGCGGTACGGTTGGAAATATGATATGAAATAATATTTACTCGATTTCGCAAATGTTTCCGAGCATTTTCGTAAATATTACTAGCCCAGGGATGCCACCTCTCGGCTCGCGTAGCTAACCATTGTGGTTCTTCATTATTCCGCTATGCGCCATCCATGCTGCCGGCTTCCTCGTACAGACCTCAGCGCCTAGTCCTCATCACGGAGTCGTTGGGATATCAGCACGTTCAAGGATCAACGTCGGCGTCGAGAAAAAAAACGAAAAAGGAACGGAGACCTGCGTGGGAATTCGTATTGAAACACTGATTGAATTCAAGGGTTTTTTTCAGGTCCGTGGAGTCGGTTACGAAGGTTTTCAGAGAGTTTCCAAATAATTAGGTTAGTTAGGTTAGTCCGTCTTCTATCAAACAAAAACCGGCTGCTTTGCGCCAAAAACTAATCGGCAGCTTTGCGCCTAAAACAAATCGGTCGCTTTGCGCCTCCACATTTGATAGAAGACGTAAATCAGTTCCAAATATGGAGAACGAGAAGATAACTGTCTTATGTGATGAGGACATGCGCATTATTACATCTTGCGAAGAGTTATGGGATGTTCACATAGATCACTTTGCGAAACTCGTCAAACGTGACTTTCGCTGCACTTCTCTGGAGACGTGGTGGAAATATTTCCCAGACGATATCAAACCTGCTTCGCAGTTCAAAAAGCATGTCCAAATACTGCATTCCGGCGTTAGGGACGTCGACGAGCACTGGGTTTGGGTGTGCTTACTTCGACACAAAGTCGATATTCATATACGATTCAATGAATTCGGTTGTACTACACCCCGATCATGAGATATTTTTGAGGAAATTGTTCCCTTTTTACTCATTCGACCGTAATCCGGTGACGTTTCCTGCGGTTCAGCATCAGGGCCAAACACTTGACTGTGGAGTATTTGCGATCGCTTTCGCGACTTCGATCATTCATGGGCAAGACCCAGAGGAGATTACTTACGACGTCCCACAAATGCGCAAGCATCTGCTGAAAATGTTCCAAAACAACGAGATTAAAACTTTCCCATGCATTGACGGAACGCAAATCAATAATTCTAGGAATAAGATGGCCTTTCGTCAGCATGAATCGATTAGCAAAAGCACCCACCACGAACACTCGCCACAAATTGGTGTCAAAACTTGGGCCGCCATTGTCCGACAACCAAACGCAGTCATTCATGCAGGAGCACGAGACAAAAACTATGCTGGAAGATCTCGTAGGAAACCACTTCTGGGTAACCTGAGAATAAATCGTGTATCTACTCCTATCAAGCCTGAATCGACCACGGGTAATAATAATTATAAAACCAATACTAGCTCACCACTTTCGCAAGATACGAACGGAATTCAAAGCGTTAATGATATAATTACCGCTAAGAAAACTTCGTCACAGGCCAATTCTCAACATGACGTTGTGCTTTTGGTTCCGGCTCGGACGCAAGTTGGCAATGCTACGGAAAACGTCCAAACTGCGGTCAGTGTTGTAGAACCGGTAAAACGCAATCGCATCCGTGCTCCGTTAATTTTAGATGACGTATCTAGAGACAAAATCACATCGGGAGCCTGGCTGACTGATCTCCACATGAATCAATTTGTCTACCTTATGGTCACCCAAACCAAATATGCACCCCGCGAGACCTATCGGTTACAAATGCTGAATACAATTGTACCAATTCTACCCACGCAAAAGCACATTCAAATCCTACACGCTGCTAACAATCATTGGGTATGCGCATATTATGACACCAAATCGATTTTTATGTACGATTCTTTCAATTTAAAGACGCTCCACGAAGATCATGAAAAGTATTTGAGGAAATTGTTACCCTTTTACCAGTTTGACAAAAAACGGATCAAATTTCCAACTGTACAAGAGCAAACAAACTTCTCGGATTGCGGAGTTTTCGCTATTGCCTTTGCAATTTCGCTTGCGAACGGACACAAACCGGACAAAATTACGTACAACGTCAGTCTAATGCGACCACATCTACTAAAACTGTTCGATCGTAATGTCGTAGTCGAATTTCCTCGAATCGACACAACGCAGACGAAAAGTATTGCTGATTCCCTACGTCCCGCAGTTACTGAAAGACATCATCCGGAGCAGAATAAATATAAATCGCGCGTGAAGTCGGTAAAGCAACCGGCTGAGAATACTACGCTACACAAAGAAGCTTCGAACCCAATGTCCGGCGTATCGAATGTTACCGATGGATCGCCATCATCGAGCTTGAAGAAGCATATTGTGGCAGGCACGAAGGTTATTTGTAATGGAGATCTCGAAGAGAAATCATCATGTTCATTGTCAACCCATGGTAACCAATTAGTGCAAAGGATAACGGAAGTTCGCGTAGCAAATTCAGAAACACCTATGCATCGTGAGGAGAAAATTAACAATAAAAGCAGAAAAAATCGTGATCGGAAGTATCGTATTTCTAATGCTAAGAAGCGTCAGGATCGTTCACGCGAAACGTACCATTTGAATGCTGAAAAAAAGTGCTCTAGAAAGCGAAAACTGTATCAGGTGAGCGCTGAAGAGCAGCGCGCTAAAAAGCGGAAGATATATCATTCGAATCCTGAAAAGCAACGAGCGAGAAAGCGTCTCGTTAACCTTGCGAAGAATGATGACATACGTGATGGAAAACGTCAGCGATGTAAGACAAATGAAAGTAACAATGTGAGAAATCACAAAGTGAAAACCGCTAAAAACATTGCAATGAAGTATAGGCGCCTCCAGAGTGCGAATACTATAACTTTGCTACAATCCAAGGAAAAATATGTAGCGAAAATTTTGCCGTTGATGAGCGAACCATCAGAAACTGAAAGCAGAATCAAGGCTCAATCAATCATCAAATGGTGCATTCATGATAGGGATTTTAGCATCAAGTCAATGAGGAAAGCCTTACAAACTATGAAAGAACATGCAGAAGTCAATATAACACAGGCTGCGAAATGCTTCAATGCCAGGATTGAGGAAAAACTTAAGGTTATATGTGGTTCCTCTAGACACATAGCCTCAGCTGAATCGTATTTTTCGGAAGCTGTATATGATAAAGTTCCAATTTACGAACCAATTATTCTTAACGACGACGGACAAGCTGTCAATATTCTGCCACTGCTAGAGACCAACAAGAAAAGCCGGAATAATAAACACAAAAGTTGGCCCTGTGACGAAAGGTGCAGAATAAAAGATATAGCTTTACTGGAGAAATATGTCAACTTTCTGAGCGTCATAACTTCGTGTACGTTAAAAAGTATGTATAAATTTATCAATCAATTGGAATGTACAGAAAAACATGATAATGGCAAGCTAGGTCACTCACAAATTTGTTACATGAGCGACGCTTCTTGCAAATCCATCTTCTTACCTGTTCAAATTTTAAGTGCACATTTCCCATCAGTGCGGTACATGCAGAGGCTAGTATACAAGGTAAAGAATTGCTACACGCGAATTTCAATGCTTGATCAAGCTCTACAAAATGGCGATCTACAATATCTACGAGAAATTGCAGAACTTGCACGGCAAAAAGCAAATGACATTGCCACGACTATCACAAGTGACATCGATTTAAATGAGGAACGTATAATTGCGAAGTACAAGGGTGCATTTAATGCCTTGACCAAACGTTCGATTGATACACCTCGTTATGTCTGTGTATCTTGTGAAAAACTTTGTTTCAAGCGAGATGTTCAGAACATCGTCAGGTTTCGAAAACCTATTACGACAAAGGTCTGGACGGATTTGATGGATCATGTAGAATCTGAAGGTCTTGATTGTGAATATGTTTGTACCTATTGCCTACCTAAACTCCGTCAAAATATTATGCCACCTAGGTGCATTTTGAATCAACTTATTACCAAACCAGTACCGGATGGTATATCATCATTGAACGACTACGAACGCATTCTAATACAAAGAGCTAAAGCATACCAAACTGTGCAGAGAATGGATACAGTAGCAAACAAAAATCTACCTCACAGAGAGAAGGTCCAAAAGGTCAAAGGACGGACTTTTCATTTACCATTACCTATCGAAGAGACTTTGAAGAAAATTCCACCACCCACGGATCCAATCAACATAAACCACGAGCTATATATGTATATTAGTACGTGGAATCCCAACGAAATCTAAATTAGTGTGGGAAGAATTGGTAAATGTGAATAAAGTATGGGCTGCATTAGTATGGCTCAAAGCAAACAATCCGCACTATTCTGAAATTAAATTGCCAGAGTCAGCAGACGCCTTGTTGGACGAGATACAAGATGTAGAATTTCAACTAGAGGATGAAGAAGAGAATGTGGATGGCGACTTGAAAGAACGGAAAAACCTTGATCGAATTCAAGCGGAACTTGAAATTGGAAACAATGAAAATAATGTCGATGTCAACTTGAGCGATGACCATGGTCATCAAGATGACGTTAATACGAATAAGCGTGCGGCATTATTGACTCAAGTCACACAGTCGGACGAACTTTACGAACAATTTACCATACATCCGATGTATGAAAAGAGACCGAATGAAACTGTCACAGATCTGTATCAGATGTTGAAAATACACGACGTGCCATTAGATAACCGTCATAAAAGTTTGGATTTGCAATGCTTTCCGCACTTGTACCCGTATGGCTGCAATGGACAGCACGAGGACAGGGAAACGCGTATAACTGATGCAGAATTTATCAAATCGAAACTTATGTCAAAGCACTTACAGTACCGATTAGATCTGCAATACATTTTCTTCCTGTTGAATGACGCCAACATGCGCCAAATAAATAGTGGGATATATTACAAGCTTAATATAACGAACCCACGAGAACGATTCACCGCCAAAAGTTATTTGGAAAAACTCTCTAAGGTCTAGTTGGAAGGAAATTTGAATGCAATATTTTCAAGGCTGCGCAACACAGAGCAATATTGGAGTCGGCCGAGGAATGATTTATCTTGCATGACGCATCATTATGGTCCGGCCACTTGGTTTCTCACTCTGAGTCCGAGCGAATGGTTATGGTCAGACTTAACGGAGTACCTTCGCGAGGTAGGTGGCTCCGCTGCGGCCGGGATGTCTCCCAGTCAATTAATTGCCTCTGATCCGGTGTCTACCTCCCGGTTTCTTGACAACAAGTTTCGCGCTATGCTTGATTTCATATGTTCTTCGGATAATCCTATTGGAGAAGTAACACATTATTTTTGGAGGCGCGAGTATCAGAGTAGAGGAATGCAGCATTTTCACCTGTTGATCTGGATCAAAGATGCTCCGGTTCTTGGTAAATCTTCAAACGAAGAAGTTGCAGCCTTTATTCTCAAACACGTAACCTGCCGATTGCCGTCCAGACATCTTTCGCCTGACTTATATCGTAGAGTTACGACACATCAACGGCACAAACATAATTCGTATTGTTTGCGGAGTAAAAAAATGAAAAATGGTACCTCGTCCAGAGTGTGTCGATTTGGATTTTCTCGCCCCGTAACCGAGAACATTATCATCCGAGATGTAGCTGTTTCGATAGTTGGTAGGCGAAAACTTCAACCCAGAAAGAGGCTTATTGACCTTCCTCGAAATAAAGACGAGGTCGACATCAATGATTATAACCCCGTCGTTCTTAGCGCTTGGGAAGGCAATACCGATATACAGTTCATTGGCGAATTGTCAACTCTTCTCACGTGGTACATTACTAAGTATATCTCGAAATTCGAAAGAAGTAACATGGAAAAAGACATCACGACACAGATCAATTCAACAAAATCCCTTTGCAGTCGTCTGTGGAGTTTTGCTCAACGCATGTTGAATCATAGAGAATGTGGAGCACTGGAGGCCGCTGATACTCTGCTAGGAATTCCATTGCATGGCACAGACCCACAAACGACCATTAAATGGATTGATGTCAGAATTATTAGAAACCGAAAAGTCAAAACTCACAAAGAAATTGCAGCCCTAGATCCGGATTCGACGGACATTTTCTGCGATTCAGTAGTTGATACTCATTACCCAGATCGACCAGAGGAATTAGAATCAACTAATCTGTATGACTTTGTCAAATGGTACGAAGTCACGAAACTCGAGCCGAAGGCACAAGACATTGAGTACTATCGGATTGGAGCATCACTGTACTTGAAAAGGAGGAAGCGCGCATGCCTTATCAATCATTATAAAAATAACGCGAAAAATCAACCTGAACAATATTACTTTGCATTACTGTTACTCTTCCAACCATGGAGAGATACGGACGAATTGAAAAATGGATGTGACACGTACGCAGAAGCATTCGATTCAGCGAAATTGGAGCTTGAAGAAGCGTTGCAGTATCACGACCGTATCACAGAAATACGAGAAGGAATCGAGCAAGTGAGAGAGATCATTGACAAGTGCATGACAGAGGCAGCCCAAACCCAACACAGCGATGATTCAGACGCAATACCCCTAGGTTGTGGGCCAATAGAAGCTGAAGGCGCGATGATGGAATTTCAAGCAGCCGTCCAGAAAGTCGACAATACGGTGAATGGTTCACACATAGTTGCAGCCTTAAATGCTGACCAGAAGCGAGTATTTGATACAACAACGGCGGCTATCAGTTCAAATGATAAAATTCTACGACTCTATGTTAGCGGAGAGGGTGGCACTGGCAAGAGTCATCTTATTGACGCTCTCGTATGCTGGATCAAGCAGCACGCTGGTAAAGATACCGCCGTGACAGCGCCGACTGGAATAGCAGCATTCAATGTCAATGGCTTGACTATCCATAGGCTCTTTCAACTACCCGTTGAACACGGACGCACTCCCAAATACAAACAACTGTCCGATGCAGCTCTAAAAGTAATCCGAGAGCAGCTGAAAAATGTTGTACTCATTATCATTGACGAATTGTCTATGATTTCTAATGTAGCGCTCATGTACATTCACCTTCTCTCTTGTCACTCTTCTTGTCCTCTTCGACTTCACCAAGGCCTTCGACACGATCCCACATGCTATTCTCCTCCCGAAGCTGGCGCATCTTGGTTTTTCGCATCATGTCCTTACGTGGATTGCCTCCTACTTGCAAGGACGGACGCAGGCGGTCGCCGGTTCTGACGGGCGCCTGTCCTCGTGGGCTGATCGCCACCTCGGTGTGCCTCAGGGCTCAGTCCTTGGTCCATTGCTATTTTCCCTGTTCATCAACGACATCTCGCGAGTCCTACAGCACTGTAGTCACCTTGTGTACGCGGATGATTTGCAAATCTATCTTCAGTTCCCTCCGAAGGACTTCGCGGCCGCGGTCGCTCGTGTGAATGAAGATGTTGAAGCAGTGCTTCAGTGGTCCAAACAGGCATCACTTCGCCTCAATGCCGCTAAGACGCATGCCATGATTCTTGGTAGCGTGCCCTCCATCTCTAAATTGGATAAAACTATTCTTCCCAGTGTGTGTCTGGACGGCGTCGTGGTGCCTTACTTGGATTCTGTCCGCGACCTTGGACTCGTAATTGATTCACAACTTTCTTGGGCGCCTCAAGTGAAGGCTATATCTAACCGTTTTCATGGGACAATCAGACAGCTCTCTGCTGCAAGGCGCTTGCTTTCTCGTCCCCTGCGCAGGCAATTGGTCATGACACTAGTCTTTCCCATCTTCGACTACTGCTGCGTTGCCTACACTGATCTATCAGCTGCCCTCAGCACTAGGCTTCAACGGCTGCATAACACCTGTGTGCGATTTGTCTGTGGCGTTGCGCGCGACGAGCATATTACACCGCACCGTAGAAGTTTGGGTTGGCTTCGTCTTCAAGACAGGAGATTGTATTTCCTCCTTGTTGCAATGTTTGTGACTTTGCGTACCGGTAAGCCACCCTATCTACGTGAGCTCTTCGCTGACAGACCCCCTGCTCTGTCGTCTCCGCCTCGCATCTTTAAAAGTGCATTCGTCGTTCCCTGGCCACGTACTGAAACCTTCCGTAATTCATTCGCGGTGTCTGGAATACACCTCTGAGATTCTCTACCCGCCGAATTGAAGCTGGCCATCACCACCGAGGCCTTCAAACGTGGCCTGTTTAGATACTTGCTAAGCTCTGAAGACACGCGCATCTGAGCTGATCATCTCTTAGTCTTATCTCCTGCTGCCTTTAGCTGATCTATAAGTAATTTGTGTATTCAATTGAATTTTATATTAATGATAATTTATTTTAATGTTTATTTATTAATTTCTCTTCTGATCTATCTGTTTTATTTATTGACCATATCTGACTTCATCTGACTTTTATCTATCTTTATTTTTGTCTACTCTCTATCTGTGCATCTGCTGACTGTCTCTCATTCTATCTACAACCACTTATCCTAGCATAGTTTATACTGCTCTCTGTACTTTTTCTCTTCTCATGGACTTTGTCTACTCGCTTACGCCTAGCCTGCTTCTATTTTCCTCTGTACTGGAAATAACCAATAAATTATTATTATTATTATTATTACCTTCGTTTGGGTGAAATATTTGATACAACCGACTGCGAGGACGGTTGGTTTGGTAGAAAACACATTCTTCTGTTCGGTGATTTGTTACAGCTTCCGCCTGTACGTGAAGAACCTGCGTTCAAAAACTTATCGATCTGCGATTATCGATAAACTTCTGGGTTCAATGGGGAGCACTGACCTGTGGAGTAAATTATTCAGTTACGATGAATTAACTATCAACATGAGACAAAAAAACGATCAGTCATATCGCGAGATACTGTCAAGAATACGCCTTGGGATTGCTACTGATTCGGACACAGAGATCTTAGCAAAAAGGAAGGTCACTTTCACAACTTCAGACTTTACTGGAAGGATAGATGAACTATGCATTTACATTGATAATTTACCAAACGACGCAGTCTGTCTGCTTCCTACTTGTCACATGTGTGATGTTCTCAATGAAGCTATGTTGGGCAAAATAAAGAGCGAAGAGATACAACTGATAGCTCATGATACGGCTGACTGCCCCCCGTATTTGAAAAAGAAAGTACAAAAAATGTTGAATATGGCAGACGAGGATTGTTCTCGGACTGCGGGCCTTGCAAAATTAATAACTGTTAAAATTGGTGCTAAAATAATGATTAGGCGTAACATCGATGTGACTCTAGGTCTCGTAAATGGTACTATTGGCAGAATCACGTCAGTATCACGAGCAGTTGATACCGGTGATGTAGAAGCGGTGCGAGTTGTCTTAGCGACAGGTGTGGAACACGTTATAGAGCGTGTTGATGTCAAGTTTGAGGCAATGGAAGGGGCTTTCGTTATCCGAAAACAATTTCCAATTTGCCTCAGTTATGGAATTACAATACACAAAAGCCAGGGTCTGAGTTTGAAGAATGCCGTAATCGATGCAGGTAATTGCATATTTTCTAGCGGACAAGTGTATGTTGCTCTGTCACGGGTGACTTCCTTAGAAGGACTTCACTTGATTAATTACGATCCACATGCAGTACTAGCAGATAATTCCGCCATATTGGAATACAATAGGTTGAGGACAAAATATCGGCCGGACCTCATTACCATGACTGTTTCATCCAAACGTTCGCGAAAGGTTCAAGACCGCCAATGGTCAATTACAAAAAATGTGTCTGCGTGTCAGGAACCAACCATAGGCAACACCTCCAACGAAATGTGGCGAATAAAAGGTTTGCAGAACCCAGATGGTGTTTCTTGTTACGCCAACGCTACAATCCAGTGTCTGTTTCACAGCCATCTTATTAGGAGCTGCTTAATGAATCAACAGAATGGCGACGTCATGAAAAACCTCATTGAGAATTATGCCAACTTACAGTCACCAGGCCACGTGTTTAGTGCTAGAAAACTCGCAGGTAGAGAGTTCACTTTAAGGAATCAGCAAGATGCACCAGAATTCCTAACCAGTCTTCTGTGGAAATGTGATGACCTGAGGGATCTGCTGAAACACGAGGTAACCTCTACGAGGCGTTGTGCTGACTGTGGTTTCAAAAGTGAGACAATCGAACCTGGTTACATTTTGATGCTTGTATTGCCACCACCAAGTAAGCAAACTCCCACTCTGTCTGAGATAATCAAGTACAATTTTTCGGCAGTTCAGAAACGAACAGAAAATTTGATTTGCCTAATTTGCAAGTCGAAAAATATGACTATGGTCACTGACGTCACATCCGCGGGTAGTTGTCTAGTTGTACAGCTCGTGTTGCATTCCATACAGGAGGGAAAGATGACGAAGATAATTAATTACAGTGTAAAAGGAGTTCCCACGGATCGATCTTCATTCTGTTCGAAACAATATAAGGTCAACAGCGCAATATTCCATCATGGAGAGGATACCGAAAGAGGTCATTACACTTGCATGCTACGAGATGAAACTTCTGGTTGGCGTCACGTCAGTGATTCTAGCATTGATAAGCGGAGGTGGCCACTAAATGCAAGGGACGCATACATATTTTTTCTGCAGCATATATGAACAGCGCTGACATTTCTCATAATACGTAATAATATTCGAAATTCAAATTCGCAAATTTAAAAATATATGTGTATTCAAAATTCAAAATTGCAATTTTCAAAATTCAAAATCGCAAATTTGAAAATAATGACATGACAGCGGCAACTAGTTATAACCCTGCGTGCAAGTAACTCCACCACTGCCGGTCCCAAGTCCGGATGAGAAAGGAGGAGGGTTGCACGCAGGGTTACACGTTGCGAATATTCACCAATTCGTTAACTTTATATTCAGCCATCGGCTGCTTCATATGACAGCCAGTCGACAAACAATAACATTTCATTCGAAGACTCTGATAATTGCATATTAGCGTTCCATATTCGTCGAATAGACTTCTCACAGTTTTATTGGATCTGTTTTCCATAGCGAAATACCTTCGTTCTATCTGAATAACAAACTTCACCCATACTTATTCGTTGGAGTACAATATCTTCTATGTCTTCTATGAATTATAGAAATCCGACCGAGCGAGCGTAGCGAGCGAGCACAAATATCAGGTGGTCCAACGTAATTTTACAAAAAGGAGTGATATCCCCCAAAAAAGCACCTCTGGTGCAAAAACCTTCGCCGAGTACATTAAAATCTTCCTCGAAAAATTGTCTTCCACAAAAAGTCTTCCTCCACAAGATTGTCTTCCACAAAAAGTCTTCCTCCAAAAATTGTCTTCCACAAAAAGTCTTCCTCCAAAAATTGGACTTCCTCAAAAAGTCTTCCTTCACAAACATCTCTAAAAAAAAATTGAAATCAGATATAACTGCCAAGTACAACAGAAAAGGAATGAAATCCTACAACATGGCGTCGTGCTCGTTCGCTCGCTGCGCTCGCTCACTCGATTGGGTTTTTAAATAACTTGTGACGTCATAAAAATTAGGAGCAAAAAGTGACCAAACGATAAAATTGTAGAAAAAAAATACGAACACATAAATTTGTAAAAAAAAATTGTAGAACAAAGTTTTGGAAATAAAAATTTGAAAAAAAAATGTTTAAACAAAATTTTGTCCGTGGTACTTTGCGGGCCAGGTGTGGGCAAGTGAAATTAGGTTACATGTTTACGTGACAGTCTAATGCATTGCTATAAAAGCCCGCCAAGTACCACTCCCAAAATTTTGTTAAAACATTTTTTTTTTTCAAATTTTTATTTCCAAGCTAATTCCCTATTTCCAAATGTGTTCTACACAGTATCGTTGTCTGCAAAAACAATCAGTGAGCAGCACTGTGTGGTAACGCATTGTATTCTGTTGTACTTGGCAGTTACATCTGATTTCAATCCTTTTTTAGAGATGTTTGTGAAGGAAGACTTTTTGTGGAAGTCGAATTTTTTGGAGGAAGACGTGAAGACCCACGGAGGCGGAGGAAAACATGTAAATCAGGCCACAGAGCTGGAAGACGGCGGAAATGCCACAATGAATCGAGAACTGCGGAGGAAGCGGCTGGAGACAATTTTTGGAGGAAGAATTTTTGTGGAAATCGAATTTTTGGAGGAAGATATAACAATACTTATAACATATATAACAATAAAATTTACAAGTATTATATATTTCTTGTATTGCCACATTTGCCCTAAGGCCTCGCGAGGCTACGGCATAATAGATCACATACATACACACATACGCGCGTGAACGGAGGTGAAGCTCCAAAAAGACAATAAAAAGAACTTTTTGTCGAACAATAATATTTTATCAAATATTTTTTTATCAAATATTTTTGTGTGTGTCTGTGTTGTGTTCTACCAATTTCTCATAGGCCGGACGTAAGCACGGATTGTAACGACCTCGTACTCCTGAGGCACGGGACCCATGAGATCCTCCCAAAGCCATGGAGAAAACAGACCGATACCCCGAGCGAGGTCAAGGGAAAGACGATTCAGAGCCCGAAAAGGTTTTATCCCCCGTTCATTTTCGGAGAATTGGTCAGGCTAACCCCTGCACCAGAAGTAGAGGGATGGCCGGTGGAAGATACGAGGCCCGATGATGAGGTCGAGGAGACAGTCCAGGTCTACCAGCTGCAGAAGATTGAGAGGGGGGAATCTTCACCCGGGTCATGGCGAGATGAGAGGCAGAGGCTGGATTTTCTAGCTCATGAGCCAGCGGGCGTAATGAGCACGTCGGATGAAAGCTCTGACAGCGATAGCTCGTCCACCAGCTGCAAAAGCAGCAACAGCAGCTCTCGCAGATGGAAGGGTCAAAAACGCCTGAAGGTTTGCAACCTGTCAGATACGACCAGCAGCGAAGATGACTAGAGGGGCAAAAGGGGAGAACGAGATACCTCGTACCGGCAGCACACGTAACCAGCATCTGCGATCACTTGATTTAACGACCAGATTTTTTCTTTTTATAAATTCAATCATGTAAAAACGTACTAAAATTAACATAAAAGCTTGCAAACAAAATTTCATTTATTAAAATCAGGCAGCAGCCGCAAGAATTATGAAACCAAATGTCAAATTTCCGACAGGAGAAAAGTTGAAACCAATCATAGGTCATGTAATAGAATAAGCCAATACAATAAACGGTTGCTCTACCACCTACGAAGGAAAGGGTCAAAGGAACTCCGAAACAAAGTCTATAAAAGGAGCCGGAGCGCTCAATTCGCTCTCAATTGTCTCACTACCAACACTGCGGTTTCGACCAACGTAGCGGTAAAAGATAAAGTCAATTGCCAGTCAATTTCAAGCCTTTAATAACTTAGAATAATTTCATTTGGACTCAAGTCATTTATAAACGCGGCACTTTCGATTCCAACAAAAATCAGTATGATAATCTCCCACAGGTGGGAAATATACAGCAGATTTCGAGTAAACCTTACGTGATACGACAATTAAAAGAATTTGATAAATTAACATTCTGTGGTGTTGCTGAAGCCAAGTCTCCTTTCAAATAATTTTGGATTACCTACGACCGCTTCATTATGCAAGTGGCAATCTTCCACTATCAATATTCAAATCTGTGTAACCATTCAATTCACACACCTTCAAATTCCTCCTAAATTTCCTCAAACCCAACTTCCTCCAAGTAGGAATGCTACGTGACGGGCTAGTTCCCTGAGCAACGCAAACGATAGCTACGATAATTGTCTGTAACGTTGACCTGTGCTTCTGCTCTGACAATTTAGATAATACGAAAGAACGGGTTGCGGTAGCGCCCTGCCCAGAGTATTCTTTTTGATCCTTTACAGTTTCGCGTTGCACACCGACACTCGAAGCGGGAAGGTACCATAAGTTGTCGTCTGATGCCTCATCGTGTAAATCATACAAATTCGTTCGCTGCATTTAATACGCTGACCGAGAAGCCCTGAGAGAGAAGAGAACCACTAGCCGAGCAAAATTAATAATCATAGACATCAGTCGAGACTGTCTGTCTAACTCCGAAAAGAGTAGCGTGTTACAATATATTGCTTTAAGAGCATGCTGGAGTCAGGCTTTACCCACCGTACCCGGTTTTCACTTGTTTTCACTGATATCAAAGCCTACGCGTCACGAACGCGAAAAAGAATTGGTGAGCGCAATTCTATATTGAATTCCGAAGATTTATATTGCAAAACTTCTTTATTTCATGCACTAATAGAGACAGGATATGGTATTCTGCATAAAATGATAATTGTCGATGTCAACTGGTGGTCGCGGCCATATTGGGCGTTTCGCCCGTTGGCCGTAGAGCCAGACGTAGCGCTGCGTTCGCTATATTTCCGAAGCGCCCTAGAGATGGTGTGGCGCGTAAATATAATCGTGCGGATAACGTCAGGGACCGGTTCAAAATTATGAAAACGTCTAATTATGGTAACGCAACGATTGCTTCAACAATGGGGCAGGTGCATAAAAGTAATATCACGTATCCCGATTGTCCCCTGTCCTTTTTATTTCCTTTCCCTCCAGAAACCATTTGAACTTCACAAAACAAGGGACTCATCAAACTTTTTTTAAATTATCATTATTATTATTATTATTATTATTATCATTATTATTATCATTATAATTATTATTATTATTATTATTATTATTATTATTATTATTATTATTATTATTATTATTATTATTATCGTCATCATCATCATTATCGTCGTCATCATCATCATCATCATCATCATCATCATCATCATCATCATCATCATCATCATTATCATTATTATTATTATTATTATTATTATTATTATTATTATTATTATTATTATTATTATTATTTTTACAATCCAACAGATTTCGAAATTCCGTTGGCCCATGGCCTTCGTAATTATAATGTGTTTTTTTTTTCAGGCAGTGAATTATAATTACGAAGGCCATGGGGCAATGGAATTTCGAAATCTGTTGAATTGTCAAAAAAAGCGTTATCAAAGTGAATAAATGATGCAATAAAGAGAACTTGAGTGATATTCATTTTATTCTTATCACGAACATATTTCACAATGTTGGTGTTCTGCTCGTGGGACGTGGCTAAAAAAAGTGAAGTAAGTTTTCGACCATATTTGCTACGGAGCTTTTGTTTCATTGACTAAGTTCTGTGAGGATATCAGGCGGGAGCCCCATGATGCCTATAAATTTCATCGAAATATGACATGAAATTGTAAAATCTATTGGCAAAGTGATCGTGACGTCAGAAGGGATAAGACTAACTTAGGAACTTGGAAATTACGAAGAGTGGGAAATTTGAGGATAGAGCAAATTGAACCGATAATCTTCTGAACCGAACGGTCTCTTCAAAAGATGCTCGAAAGTGCCAAAAATGTTTAAACCAATACAGAAATCGACGGATTCCATACAGTCACTTGGAATAGTATATTGTGCGCCAAGGGCGCAAAGGATATTTTCGCTGCGGAGCGTGTATAAGTTTGCTGCACGAGGGAGAGGAGAGGCTGCACGAGTCGCGAGCCGAAGACGAGGGTAGCAAACTACACCGACAGAATGAAAAGTCCTGCGAGCGCGGTGCACACTGTATTTTTTTCCACCATGAACGGAAAGGTCGCTTTTGCGAGCAAAACGGTGATCATTTGAGGTTATGTGGCTAAAGTGTAGCGCGGCCGGTACGGGAACTAAAAGCAGGGAGGGAAGAGTTTCAGGGAAGAAAGACCGGGGAAGAAAGACTTACCGGGAGAGAAGACTTCCCGGTAGGTGAAACCACTGTTTGCTCCCCGAAAACAGGTAGCAAAATCGACCTTTCCGTTCATGTATGGAAAAAAAATTTATTTTTTCAGTATGAAGCTTTGGTTCAGCAACAATGAAACTCGCAGAACCTATCAGTCATATCATCCCACATATTGTGTGAAATATTCATTGGAAAAATAAGTTTCATTTTTAAGAAAATGAGTTTTTCCGATTTTCAAGATAATGTGCGTCATTCGGTTGATTTTCTGAATTCTTGAAATCTCTCTTCGGATTTTGAGGGAATGCAAGTGAAAAAAAAATGCACAAAAGTAGAAGGGATGAGATGGTTCTATCCCTAGATCCCTGTTACCGACCTGTTACCGACCGAGGGTTCGCATCCGTGCTAATTACCTACAGTGGGTAAGTTACCCCGGCGCTCCACTGTTACCGACCGATGGTTGTATTTACCGACAGATGGCGTCCCTAATTTTTCCGAGAGATGGCGCCCCTAATTGTTCATTCCCCAGATGTCGCGCCTAATTGTTCATTCCCCAGATGGCGCCCCTAATTGTTCATTCACCAGACGGCGTTCCCATGATAATTGTATAATTGTATATTCACCATCTGAGACATGGCGCTTGAATCTCAATTCTCAAATCTCAATTCTCAAATCTCAATTCTCAAATCTCAATTCTCAAATCTCAATTCTCAATTCTCAAATCTCAATTCTCAAATCTCAATCCATAGTGATAATTCCCCATGGCGGCGTTCCCATGTGTGTGCGCGCGCACATTCTCAGAATTGGTAAATTCTCGAAAAATGGGTAAAATCCCCGAAAAATCTAGACGTTTCAGGTTTTCGAAAGTTTTCCAAAGTTTTCAAAAGTTTTCAAAAGTTTTCAAAAGTTTTCAAAAGTTTTCAAAAGTTTTCAAAAGATCGATTTTTGGGGAAACCATAGAGTGTCAGCCATATAAAATATACTTTGGTCGAGTTCCACCCAGCGAAAGTGGTCACTTGTTACCCCCCCAACCACCAATTTATCTAGTTCCCAATCCCGCCACTGACTTCGCCCGTGCGTGGGTGCATTCTCAGAATGGGTAAATTCTTGAACAATGGATGAAATATCCGACAAATCTTGGAAATTTCAGGTTTTCCAAAGTTTTCAAAAGTTTTCCAAAGTTTTCCAAAGTTTTCAAAAGTTTTCAAAAGTTTTCCAAAGTTTTCCAAAGTTTTCAAAAGTTTTCAAAGTTCAATTTCCCCCAGAAAATCATAAAGTATGATGCAATATACATCAACCGAGTTTCCCCCACCGGAAGTACCCCCACCCTTCCGGAAGTACCCCCACCACCTATGCCCCGCCCCAACTTTTAAAAGTTTTTCTTGAACAATGGATGAAATATCCGAAAAATCTCGGAAATTTCAGGTTTTCCAAAGTTTTCCAAAGTTTTGAAAAGTTTTAAAAAGTTTTAAAAAGTTTTAAAAAGATTTAAAAAGTTTTAAAAAGTTTCAAAAAGTTTTCACGTATACGAGTGCGAGTGAGAGGATTGGATCGAGGATGTATAAGATAAGATAAGACAGAAATTACAATAAAAATGTTTATTCTCCCTCTTTCCAACCAATACACGATTAAAATTAGTTCACTTGCTAATAAATGATTGCAGCTTCGCGCAACTCTTCAATGATGGAGACTATCTCGTTGGAAACGAAGGTATCACCAGCTGCCTGCATTTGTATGAGAACCCGTAGACGGTCGATTAGTACATTGGGATCACTCCAGCGTACATATTTTATTCCCTGCTGCTCCGCTCGTGCAATCTTATACTTGGGCAGGCTCCCACCAGACTTGCTCTGCCCCGATTCGATATACCGTGCAATGAAAAATTTATATTTCGGATGGGGGTTATTATCCCGCGGGATACCGTCGGCCTTGTAGTGCTTTCGAAGCACATTCGTATCCATCACAATGTTTACATAATTTTTTCTATCCGCGTCGGTCAGGAGGCTGACGTCGGGTGATTTCTTGAACATTAATTCGAGTAATCCGTGTGTTGTCTTGTAATATTTATCGCCGACATGAAACCCACTTGCATCAAATTTCATTCGTGAATAGCCAATCATCATTCCATGCAGCAACTTCCGAACGCCATAGATGTTATCTAGATCCTTCTGTTCATGCGTGTCAAACATTTTCAGGTACCGCCACACTAGATCACCCTCCTTCCCCGTGCCCGAGGTTTCACCGGCTACAAGGGTATCATCCCCGTCATCACCATCATCCTCACTCTCCTCATCATGATCCTCATCCATAGCATCCGCATCTCCATACACGTCATCGGCTGAATCCTCCTCCTCCTCATCATCAGACTTGCCACCTTCCGCCGAGAAATACATAGGTTTCGATTCATGTTTCAGTGAGAAATCGAGCGGCTCCTCTTTCGTCTCCTGTTTTATCTGCTGCTTCGATGTATGCACCAATTCTTTCAGCGGATTGACTATGGGTTTGAACATTTCAGTCGCAGCATGATCGCTCGCATCTTTATCAGCCCTCACCATCTTCCATTTTTGCCTTATTAGAGCGCTAGCATCCGCTATTCCGCCTAACACCTCAATCTGCTCACGAATTGCCTCTTCACGCATGTTGATACTTCGACTAGTGGAACGTAACTGAAAGAACTTTTTAAAACTTTTTAAAACTTTTTAAAACTTTCGAAAACTTTGGAAAACTTTTGAAAGTGGGGGTGGGGCGTAGGTGGTGGGGGTACTTCCGGAAGGGTGGGGGTACTTCCGGTGGGGGAAACTCGGTTGATGTATATTGCATCATACTTTATGATTTTCTGGGGGAAATTGAACTTTGAAAACTTTTGAAAACTTTGGAAAACCTGAAATTTCCAAGATTTGTCGGATATTTCATCCATTGTTCAAGAATTTACCCATTCTGAGAATGCACCCACGCACGGGCGAAGTCAGTGGCGGGATTGGGAACTAGATAAATTGGTGGTTGAGGGGTAACAAGTGACCACTTTCGCTGGGTGGAACTCGACCAAAGTATATTTTATATGGCTGACACTCTATGGTTTCCCCAAAAATCGATCTTTTGAAAACTTTTGAAAACTTTTGAAAACTTTTGAAAACTTTGGAAAACTTTCGAAAACCTGAAACGTCTAGATTTTTCGGGGATTTTACCCATTTTTCGAGAATTTACCAATTCTGAGAATGTGCGCGCGCACACACATGGGAACGCCGCCATGGGGAATTATCACTATGGATTGAGATTTGAGAATTGAGATTTGAGAATTGAGAATTGAGATTTGAGAATTGAGATTTGAGAATTGAGATTTGAGAATTGAGATTCAAGCGCCATGTCTCAGATGGTGAATATACAATTATACAATTATCATGGGAACGCCGTCTGGTGAATGAACAATTAGGGGCGCCATCTGGGGAATGAACAATTAGGCGCGACATCTGGGGAATGAACAATTAGGGGCGCCATCTCTCGGAAAAATTAGGGACGCCATCTGTCGGTAAATACAACCATCGGTCGGTAACAGTGGAGCGCCGGGGTAACTTACCCACTGTAGGTAATTAGCACGGATGCGAACCCCTCGGTCGGTAACATGTCGGTAAGGGGATCTTGGATCTTGATCCAGAACCATCTCATCCCTTCTACTCACAAAATGTGACAAAGAATGATGAATGTCAAGAAATTTTCGTTAAATTCAGATGATGTGAACGCCAATTGGGCATCCACCTCTGAACGCAATAATATTTGAATTTAGGTATTCGTAGTCCACGATGCACAACTATATCAATAAGGTACAGGCGACGATAAAACTTTATTGAATATTCAGAACTGATCACGAATTAACGATTCAAGTACTTGCGTCAATACAATATGAATCAGACTCGACAATCGGGGTAAGCGAATCCCGTCATTTAAATGTCCTCTATACCATATCTAGATACGAAATGACTGAAGATTATCGAAGGCCGTTGATGCCATAAGGTGACTTAATTTTGAGCGGATAAAATCATGTCGGACTTATAGGCGCGTGCGTTCTGAAGTGGCTCTAGATCGCTACCGCAGTGCCAGAGACTATGCTCACCGCTGCATCTCTGCCGCTCGGTCCACCTTCTACCACGACTGGCTCTCAAGCATCAATGATCCTCGCCTACTCTGGAAGGAGCTGCGGAACCTCGGCCTGCTGTCTTCGCCCGCTAATGATTGGGGATGTTTCTCACCAGATCAGCTGAACACTCACTTCGCAAGCGTCGCGCAGCGGCCTTCAGCCTCCCAAGAAGTCGATAATTTTTTCTCGAGTCTCCAGCCTGCTGTCTACGACGACTCCCTGTTTTATTTTCAGGACATCTCCCCGGAGTCTCTATGCAAGGCGATCGCGCATTTTTCATCTCAGTCACGTGGCATGGACGACTTGTCGCTGAGGAACATCAAAGACGCGCTGCCGGTACTTTTCCCGCTCCTGCTTAACCTTTTTAACGAATCGCTAAACTCGGCTGTTTTTCCTGCGGAGTGGAAGAAGGCGCGTGTCCTGCCGCTCGCGAAAGTTAAGTCACCGTCCTCACTTGGTCATTTTCGCCCGATCGCGAACCTTTGTGTGCTGTCGAAAATCTTTGAACGAGTGGTCCTCGAGCAGCTGATGGGCTTTCTTGGTGATCGGGGCATACTGGACCCCCGTCAATCGGGTTTCCGTCCCGGCTTCAACATCCAAACGGCCCTGCTGAGACTTACGGAGGACGTCCGTCGTGGGATTGACAGTCGCAAGCTCACGGTGCTCGTGCTTTTCGACTTTAGCAAGGCCTTTGACTCAATCCCGCATGGACTGTTGCTTGCTAAGCTCCATGGTCTGGGCTTCTCTCAGCACGCGTTGAACTGGACTGCTAGCTATCTCCGAGGGAGGGTGCAGGCTGTGACCGGACCGGATGGAGAATTGTCGCCGTGGCTCCCGCTGGACCGAGGTGTGCCTCAGGGCTCTGTTTTAGGGCCTCTCTTCTTTTTACTTTTCATCAACGACCTTGCGCGCGTGCTTCTCCACACTGAGCACTTGATCTATGCTGATGACCTTCAGATTTACCTCGAGTGTGGTTTTGACGAGTTGCCTGCAGCTATGGCTAGGTTGAATGAGGATGTTGGGGCTATCTTTGGCTGGTCAGTGGAAAACTCCCTCAAGCTGAA
>JAEUYN010002422.1:0-74604 GCA_018257835.1 Euura lappo | reverse complement strand
GCTTAGTCTTGCGACCAGGATCGCCTCACCCTCTTGGAGGAGGGCCGGGAAGATCCCGTCCACCCCAGGGCTCTTGAACTTGTCAAAGGATTTGACAGCCCAACTGATCCTGTCGTGCGTAACGATCTCTGCTGCTGTGCCCCAGTCCCCAGGACCCCGCCTGTCCGGGCCTGCCCTGTCGGGCGGTCCCAGATCTGTAGGTACGGACCCCGGGAAGTGGATCTCCAGCATGTGGGAGAGGATGTCTGAGTGGCTTTCGGTCATGCTGCCGTTTGGCAGTATGAGTCCATCCAGCTTGGTCGGAGGGCCAGCCGAGAAGACTCTACGGAGCCTGGCCACTAGGGGTAGAGCCTCGGTCTCGTCGCAGAATCCTCTCCAGGCCTCTGTTTTGGATTTGTTGATCAGCTTCTTGTACTCCTTCTGCGCTGCTCTGTAGGCTGCCCAGTCAGGAGCAAGTTTTGTCTTAAGGGCTCTGTTTAGGAGTTTCCGGGAGCTGGACCTGAGTTTGTCCAGATCCCCGCTCCACCACGGGACCTTAGTGCTGTCAATCTTTTGCTTGGCGGGGCACGAGGCCTCGTAAGCTTGTATGATTGAGGATTGTAGGTCTGTGGCCTTGGGGTTCCTGTATACTCCCTCCGGCTCCTTCGCAGCTTCCGCTGCCAAGGAGAAAGAGATGCGCCTGTGGTCTGACAGGGTGTCTTCTTCCAGCACCCGCCAGTCCTTTATCAGGCTCGTTAGCTTGGTGCTGCAGATCGTTAGGTCGATCACCTCCTGTCTACGGGAGGTGACGAATGTGGGCTTCGATCCCTTGTTCAGGATGTCGAGGTCCGTTGTCGAAAGGTAGTCCAGCAGTGCCGTACCCCTGTCGTTGATGTCGGAGCTGCCCCAGACAACGTGGTGCGAGTTTGCGTCGCACCCAATCACCAGGTGCAGCTTCTTGTCGGCACAGTACCTGACCAGTGCCCTGAGTTCCTCCGTAGGCGGTGGATCCTCAGAGTCGTAGGGGAGATAGGCTGAGCAGACCACCATCTCGGTGGTGCCACCTCTTGCCCCCCCCCATACTGATCCTGGCTGCTGCTAGGTCTCTGCTGCAGAACTGGTTCAGCTTCAGCGCGCAGAGCTTCTTGTTGATGTAAACAGCTGCCCTGGGGCCGGGGCCTTGGGCTCCTTCCTCGCACACCAGCACGCCGTTTCTCCTGTCGAGACCTAGAACAAAACCCTTGTAAATCCAAGGTTCTTGTAACAGTGATATATCTGTTTGCTCCACCACCAGGCTGCGGCTATGAATAGCCGAGGCCGTTTTGCAGTGTTGCAAGTTGATCTGCGAAAAACTGATTCTGCGCGCGGTCATTGTGCCGTGGCTCGTCAGGATCGCTAATTAAGGGTGATACCAGTGATACGTTACCGTGACACCTTCTCACCCTTGTCCTCGGGGGTCCCGTCCGGTCGGTGCCCCTGTGGCGTTGCCTGCGTGGTCAGGGAGCCATGCAGTGTCCTCTGCTGGCCCGCCCGCACGCTCTCCTGACCACTCCTGCTTGTCTCAAGGGCCCTTGGCGGTCGTCCCCTGGACCTCGCGTCCGAGCCCCTTCTCTTTTGTGACGCCCTCACGTCTGGGACCGCGGAGCTGAAGCTCTGAGTCCCTACACCTGGGGGGTCCTGGCCTGGAGGCTCTCTCGGGGCCTCCTGTCCTGTTTTGGCCACGCCGCCGCCGTCAAGGGGGCCAGTGGCCGTTTCCGTCCCTGTCCCCCCCTCCTGCTGCGCCGTGGTGTCCTCGGCCTCAGGTCGAGGGTCCTGTCCCTTCGCCGGCCCTGAGTGCCCCTCTCTGAAGAGGATGCAACCCAAGCCGAAGTGGGCCTGGAGTCCCTGGCTCCTGAGAGCGTCTCTGGACTTAACGTCTACTCCCAGGACTAGATGGACGGAAGAAGGTGTCTCCTTCCTGTCCCAGACCCTCCAAAGGTGGGTCTGAAGCCCTGGGTTTTGCCGCTTCAGCCTTTTCATGATGACCTCCGTGTTCGGCGGTATGCCGGGCACAAAGGTCATCATCCTCGTGAGCCTGGGCAGTTGCTCCCTCTCCAGCAGTTGGAGTGAAGCCCCCGCCCAAGGCTCAATGGATGGGACTGAACGACGGAGCCATCCGAGCGCCCCCTCGTCCGAGCAAGTCACCCATAGGATGCCCTGTTCGAGCCGGTACTGGTCGAAGCGAGGGACCACCTCCCCTTCCGGGATCTGATCCAACGCTTCGCACAGCGCCTGCACCACTAGGTCACCCTGCTCGGAGTTGAGAGTGGCCTCAGGGTAGCCGGCGGGTGTGATGACCACCCTCCTTCCGCCCTTGGCCGCCTCTCCATAGCTCCTGGGTTTCAATATCCCTCTTCCCCTTTTGGGGGCCGAGAGGACATCCGGGGGCGTGCCGCCTGAGGGCCTGGGCCTTTTCAGGCCCGTTCCCTCAGCCGGCAACGGCTTGGCCCCGTGCAGCACTCCGGAGCCGGGTTGCCCAGTAACTGAGCCCCCCTTCTCGGAGTACGTTGGATTAAGGGGAAATATCGCCGCCCGGCCCGTCTCAGAAGAGGTCCCAGCGGCCAGTCTGGCCTTCTGGGCTCTCCTCCTAGACGCACCGCAGCGGCGAGCCTTCTTCCCTGGTGCCGTCGCGTGGGCGACGGTCCCAGTTTGCGCCGGGCCAGTCGTATCCACGTTGGGATTTGTCTCGGAGACCACTAGGCTGCGATGGGCCAAGGAGACTAGTGCCTCCTCGTCCCCTCGCCCCCCGGTGGTCTCCCCCCCCCTGTCACCGACGTGTCGGTCACCATAGGGACCGATTCGTCGGGCACTTTTCCTTCGACGGTTTCTGTGTTTTCCATAATGGTCCCACGAGTAGCTAGGGAAGTAAACGGTCCACCCGGCCAGAGCCCCGCATGGCCGGGTAAGGCTGCATACAATGGGGTGTCGCCTGGTGCCCCAAGGGCATCGTTACGGTACTTTAACCCGGTACCTTACAGCCTCGGCACGATGGCTCCCACCGAGACATATGGGGAGCTGGTCCGCGGCCGGGGCCTTCAGTCCCCTGGGCCGGTTTTTACGCCGGCCGGGTCCTTTATAGCCACCGACTAACCAGGGTGTCCCCAGTTCCCGTCCCGGTGCACTGGCTGCCCAGGCCCCCGGGCGGTTGCCTGGATCTTCCCTGGCCGCCCTCCTATCCGCCACCCGGAGACGCGCTCGGTAGGGGCTCAACCTGTCCCCCATGACCTTTGCAGGGCAGGGGGCTCCGAGAATAATAATAATAATAATAATAATAATAATAATAATAATAATAATAATAATAATAATAATAATAATAATAATAATAATAATAATAATAATAATAATGATAATAATAACAATGCATTATTATAATTATTATGTATGTTTATGTATGTTTATGTATGTTTATTTATTGTTCCCCTCGGGGTTACATGGTTTCCGTCTCCATAACTTCATCGAATACATTACTACTTACAATTAGACTAATTTACAAATTTTTACAACTTATACATACCTTACATTTGTTATAACTATTAGTTATAACTATTATTCCGAATTATTTCCGTTTGAATTCCCGCTCAGCTGTCATAGCGCTGAGCAAGGAACGGCGGTTCGTGAAACGCAGGACCGCGAGACGAAGGTTGGCAAGCGCTGCTCGGCCCGACTCGCAACGCGAAACGATCCAACATGGCCGCGGCCGGTGCTTTATACCGAGAAAAATTACAGTCTTTTTATGGAAACAATTTTTCGTCTTCATCGTTGAGTGAAATGAACAAGTTTTGCGATATATGTGAGTGGAATTATATTCCTGAGGGCGCTCAATGGTTCGTTTCCACCCTTGTGATGCGTAGTCGGTGATATCAGTGAAAACAAGTGACGGTCCCCACGCTTCGTGAAACAAAAAAGCCTTATTTTACTCGATTTTGGTGAGATACACGTTCATGCAGCTACCAATTTGATTACAAATCGTCTAAGAAACCCATTAAACACCCCCCCGTTCATATCCGGCTTCATTATTTTTTAAATATGGAAATCTGAGTCCAGCATGCCCTTAAAGGGCCCAGGTATAGAGGGTCTTTTGTAGATATTTTCTATCTCTTTGCAAGTATCCTGGAGATATATAATGTATTCAAGTTTTCACATTTTAACAGGAAATACGTGCAAGGAAATAATTTGTACACGCCGAAAAATATTCTTGGAACTACAGAATGAATGGAGTTCGAACTTTGCTAGACAAATAGAAGCTCTCGAACAAAAATTTACTGATTCGGAAGGATGTCCTTTCAAAATTTCAAACGATGGAAGGAAATTTTTGAGGAATCTTCTATTTGCTATCAACAAAAAATGGCAGGATAGCCACAGAATTCTGGAGCGCTTTGACGCTGCTCATGGAAAATGGCTTGACACGGACGTAATTATTACGGTTTGTCTATTTTCCTGTTTTATATACCATTAAAATTCTTCATTTGTACGTTTTTTCACTTTCGAGCTGACGTTATATTGCGATTTGTTGTAGAATGCTGATTTCGAAACCATGGATGTATCCACTTCGAATTCTGACACATCAGGATCTACTGAAAGCGTCAAACTTGGTAGACCCTCATTAGACTTTTCATCATGCAGCGTACGGAGTAAACGCCGAAAAGCCAATGATCTTCGGAGATCAACAAGTCCAAGCGCATTGGCACTCGCGACGGAAATGAATCTTCGTGCTTCTGGGTCCTATACGCTGCAGCAAAGATGCTCAAGGATATCACATCCACTTCTCCTACGCGAGCCTCTCGGTATCAGGAAGCATTCGCACAAAGTTCTAGACCACAACCTCAAGAAATTAGCGCAGATGTTGCTCTGAATTTGATAATAAGCGGTAAAATGACGAAAGATACGTACAATTTGCTCCGAGAAGTAACGAATGAAAACCGCAACGCGTCGGTTTTTCCCAGTTATCACAAAATATTAGCTGCTAAATCTCGTTGTTACCCACCAGAGGGTTCAATAAGTATAACGGAAACAAGCGCGGAAGTATCATTGCAGGCTCTACTAGATCATACCACAGCTCGATTGTTTCAAGTACAATCTGATGTCATAAAAACACTCGATAGTTCCTTCACGAATAACATGAGATTGATTTTGAAGTGGGGATGCGATGGTTCGTCGTCAGAGCAGTATAAGCAAAAATTTAACGAAAGCGACAGCTCTGACGCTCATGTATTTTTTACGTCCGTGGTTCCGCTGCAATTGCTAGCTTCAGACGAAAAATCTGAGCAGCAGCTTGTCGTTTGGAAGAACCCAAGGCCATCTTCACCCCGCTACTGCAGACCGTTGAGATTGCAATTTGCGAAAGAAAGTGTGCAGTCAACTATTGATGAAAAAAATATCGTTGATAAGCAGATAGCATCTCTCGTCACATTCAATACAGTATTAGAAGGTACTAACGTTGAAGTCAAATATGAATTATCATTTACAATGATAGATGGAAAGGTGAGAAATGCTGTTACTAACACTAAATCTGCGCAAAGATGTTATTTATGCAATTTGACGTCGAAAAATTTCAACAATTTACAATTGGTTGAACAAACAGAATGTGACAGCTCTAAATTGAATTTTGGAATTTCTTCCTTACACGCGTGGATAAGGTTTATGGAGTGGATGCTTCATATTGCATATAAATTAAATGACGGAACGAGTAAATGGCAGGCGCGATCAGTCGATGAAAAGAAAGCAGTTAGCGATCGTAAGCAACAAATCCAAAATAAATTTAAAGCTGCTTTAGGTTTGAATATTGATATGCCTAAGCAAGGATTTGGCAGTACAAACGACGGCAATACAGCCCGACGTTTTTTTGAGAACGTTGCCTTAACAGCAGAAATTTTGAATTTGGACGAAAAATTCATAGCAAGTTGCAAAGTAATTTTGCAGACTATGGCGAGCGGTTTCGCCGTACATATCGACAAGTTCAGGGTTTATTGCTTAGACGTCGCGAAACGATATGTTGAGCTATATTCCTGGTACCCGATGCCAACATCGGTACATACCGTTTTAATTCACGGTTACGCGATAATAGAGGCGGGTGCCTTACCAATCGGACAACTTTCCGAGGACGCGCAAGAAGCTAGGAACAAAGACATTCGTCGGTACCGCGAAAATTTTTCTCGAAAATGTGCGCGACAGAAGACAATGTCTGACGTTTTTCGTCGGCTTCTTGCATCCTCGGACCCATGCATAACAAATCTTCAAAAATTAAAAATGAAGAATAGTGCACCATTACCTTCTGAGGTAATAGCACTTCTAATCGAACCACCAGAAGATAATCTCACAAGCACCCAGCAAACACGTATCCTTTCTGTTTCATAACATGGGACCCACAAAGCAACCTCACATCGGTTACCTCACATCAATATAAGTGTAATGTCACATTTGTAGGTTACTCGCTTATAACAAATGCAACGTAACTGTTATATAACCAGAGCCCTACAAAGTGACCTAACATCGATTAGGTTGCATCAACCTCAATGTATTGTAACAGTTGTTACCTTCGTTCAGATGACAAAATGTGATTTCATACTGATATGGCTATGCACACATCGTTAGGTGGATGTTATATTAACGCCATGTAACGTTCAGCGGTTTGAAAGCGCGCCAAATGGCGGCGTCCCGGTCGAGCGCCACTGCTCGAGGCCGCCATTTTCATTCTTACGCGTCTCCGGAGTCCCGGCGTGTTGGTGTGGCACGTGTGTTAAGTCGTATAATTCTCGATTAAAGTGGATGTGAATAAATAAATAAATTGTGTCCAGTGACAAAAAAGGTGCAGCAGATCACAGGTAATGAATGTTTTTGATTGTCTATGGTATTGAGTGCATGTTATTTCCGGATATATTGATCTGAGATCCTAACCTTGAATTTACTTTGATATGGATGTGCGTACGATACGTAATCATACATCATAGACTCATTGTTATAAGTCCCTCATCTTTTTTCGAACCTTTATTGCAGGTACGTATCAAAAAGACGCAAGAATCAACTCAGTTCCGAACTCGCTCATGCAGCTATTGCTTCATGTATTTCGTCCTCTGGCTTAGATAACAATGAATCAAGAAGTGAATCTGTGCCTCCGCTGCCAGAATCAAGTAGATCGTCGGTTTCAGATATTTATGAAAATACTGTTGAAGAATTAACGTCAGCAGAACATGATGACACTCATTGTCAGTCGAACCATAGCGATGCTGACACTATCCTGAACCATAGTGATTCTCTATCCGATATGAGCCAGCGATTCGTCAGTGATGATACCACAATAAACGAAGAGAAATCAAGTCTGAGGCAGGATTTACAAAACTTGATCGTTGAGTGTAACTTACCTCGTGTAACGAATTAATAATAAAATAATAATAATGATAATAATAATAAAAATAAGATAGATGCATAGTTAACACATACTTGATAGACACATACGTATAATACAAAGACCTGTGATGCATGTGAAACTGCAATAAAGAGATACTTATTAAATTGAAAAAAAAAACCAACATATAAGATTTATTGCTCATTATTGGAATTTCAAATTAAATCTATTGAGAGGAATATGCGCACAAAAGTCGAGCGAATATCCAGAATCTTGAGGCATATTCACTCGAGCGAGGGCGCAGATTCCTCCCTATAGATTCAAGTTGAGATGTACAGCTGTATATGCATATACAAACCTACTAACATTTCTACCACAAGGTTATGTAACGTGTTACCACTCGTTACCTAATTATGATCTTACTGTTAGATGTTGGCAACGTAACCAATAGTAACACGGTTACATGTATGTTATTTACATGTTACCTTGGACTGCATAGGAAATTACAAGCAACGACACAGTTGCATGTAACTAACCAGTTACCTTACGCGTTATATTTGGTTTGCTGGATGTTACCTTCTAGTTATACAAACGTGTCTGCTGGGCAGTATCTCACCGGTAGAAACCGATACATGTACGTCTGATCTATATGACCTGGATTTCGATTTTTAATAATGTATTTTGTGTAATTATGATTATGACGTGTGATAAAATAAACATTTACATATTCTACAAAATTGTTTTTTATTTTGGAATTTCAAATGTTTTTAATCTAATATCAAATTCGTAATCAGCGACCCTGAAAACCTCATAGTGGAAATTTTCGGACCGATAAAGTGATTATTTTTCGAAAATGTCCGCCATTTTTGGTCCACCATTTTGAATTTCGGAATTTTGATGTCAAATTCGTAATCAGCGACCCTGAAAACCTCATAGTGGAAATTTTCGGACCGATAAAGTGATTATTTTTCGAAAATGTCCGCCATTTTTGGTCCACCATTTTGAATTTCGGAATTTTGATGTCAAATTCGTAATCAGCGACCCTGAAAACCTCATAGTGGAAATTTTCGGACCGATAAAGTGATTATTTTTCGAAAATGTCCGCCATTTTTGGTCCGCCATTTTGAATTTCGGAATTTTGATGTCAAATTCGTAATCAGCGACCCTGAAAACCTCATAGTGGAAATTTTCGGACCGATAAAGTGATTATTTTTCGAAAATGTCCGCCATTTTTGGTCCGCCATTTTGAATTTCGGAATTTTGATGTCAAATTCGTAATCAGCGGCCCCAAAAACCTGATAGTGGAAATTTTCAAATTATTATTCTTACTTTTCGACTTTTGGCCGCCGAGTAGGCCGTTCTGAACCACTGTGCGCCACGAAGGCATGGAGGCGGTTTCAGGCCGAGCGCGACACGAGACTCGGCAACGAAAAGCGACCAGGCCGCTAAATTTACACAGGCTGTTAAAAATCATTCAAAAATGTGTCAATAAAGTTTATTAGAAAGTTATGCAAGTCTCTGTCATTCTTTTAGTGAGCACATAATTATCAGTTAATGTTTTTATTCAAATTTCATAGTAAGTTATGTAAGTCTGTCATTATCTAAAATGCATCATTGAAGTTCCTTAGAAGGTATGAGAATTATCAGTTAATTGAAGTCAGTTTGATCGAAGCGAAAGTGAAGAATTCATCATCACTTAAATATCGTGCCGACGTCGAATTGAAATTAGAGTCCCCGCGTCGTTTACAGTCATACAGCAAGCTATGCCACACCATACTGAGTTCTATTCTATAATACGCTAATTCAGAGAGAGCTACACATTCACCAAATCGTTTTTAATGAGCTTTAATTCATAGGTTATAATTCAGGCATACATTAAGCGTCAACCTGATGCGCCAATTAATCAATGATTCACAATATATGAAGAATTTCGTGATTTTGGATTCATCATTACGTAAAACTTCGAATAAATTGTCAAGTTTCTGTAGTCACGAATTTTGACACTAGTAATAGTTCACCGAGAGCCATTTCTTCATCTGCTATGAGTTTGATGTTGTCCAAACTGTTCACGTTCATCGAATATAGCGTCGAATTTTCTGAAAGCAGAGATTGTCGTAGGGTGGCGTGAAATATTTCTTCAAGTGAGTTACCTGAATGCACATTTAGGTATACCTTGTTTCTGAATATCCCCAAATATTTCGATTTTCTGTCCTTGTCTATACACAATTGGTTCTGTGACGTTCAAAAGTGTAACTTCCAATTTGTATCGTCCGTCAGTCATAGTCCCAGTATATTCGGTGCCGTTGTTAGTTCTGAAGAATTCGTCTCTCAAATATCCTTGGATTTCTGTATTCAGAATTGTAAATTAGAAGATATAGATAAATACATCACGATTTGAATAATCCGCTTTTATGTCTCACTTCTCCATCCACAGTTGTTGACTATATCAGTAAAGTTTACTATCAAGATATCGTTCTCGGCTGGATGAAATGTTCCTAGTATCTTGATCTTCGTGACACTTTTGAACAACAGCTCATACGGAACGTTACCTTCGTTAAAATCCATTTTTTGCCTAGCTGTTGTGTTCTGAATTAAGAGAATCTACAATAGCAAAACTCCAGTTTATTAAAGCAATTAGTTATGCGACCTGCTTTTATTCTGTAAGCTAGGTCTTCTTCTAGCTGGGTGTCGGTGTGGGTACGTGTAACCTACTTGGTTTATTTCTATTAAGCTGCCAAATTGTCTTGCACTGTCGTTCCATGCAAGACAGGCGATTCTGATTCCGTCGTTATTGTTCAACAAAAATTTCAGTAGCAGTAAATCTTTACCCTCTTTGCTCTTATATTTTAGAATTTCCTTGACACTCTGCACATAAGCGACGATTGACCTACGATATTTTATGTTATACATACGATTTCAAAAAATAAATAGAGTACAAAAACGTGTGGTGAGCTTATTCGTAATAATTACACAAATTTGTCGTCGAAGATGACATTTCTCAAAAATTCAGTCGTCGTGTAAGGAAGGGCCGAATCTTCGGATGAATCTGTGTCAGATGTAATCCTCAGCTTTTTTTTGGGTACTTCCTTCACAATATCTTCATTCTTTCTGCGAGACATTTTTCAGACTTCTAAACTATTTAAGAGTTTATAAAATTGGTGATTTTTTGATTATTGATTAAGTCAAATCGTAAGAAATATATAATTGTGAATATAAAACGGACGTAAAGATTTATATATATATTAATTATAAAAATAAAACGACGAAAAGATTTCGATAAAACTAAATATTCAAAACAGATGAAGGTAACAGATGAAGGTACCAGATGTTTAATTTTAGTGAGACTAAATGAAACGAGCAGAACTAGTGCGAAATTTGTGTATAGGATGGTCAGAGAAATAAGCATAATCTTTTCTTATCGTTAAGCGTGACATCCGAACACATGATAATATGGCCTTAGGGTAACTTAAGGCGGTTTTTCAAACCAGCTTTTAGCACTTTTGGTGTAGTTGAGAGGGAAAGTGCTAAAAGCGTTTCAACTTTAATTGTCTCGTAGAGGCAAGTTTTAATAAATGACTCGCGATGCTATTTCATCTAAAATTAACAAGGACTAGGCCTCTGGGAGGCTGAAATGTGAGAAAAACTACTAAACTACGCCGCTACGCATCCATACTAGGCTCTCGCCCCGCAACTTCGCCCACGAGGCGAACCGTGACAATCCCAGATTCAATAATTCCCCGTTCAGACAAATTAATCAGTTCAAGACACAAGATTCTCTGTTTTATCGACTCTAATTATGATTTTGTAGAAGACGTTGGCTACGGCCGACCACTCAGGGTCCGTCGAGAGACAACCAGGGCAATTTTCAAGACACGAGGCCGTTATATTTAAATTTCAAGATGGCCACGGGTTGATTCAGGCATCAGGTAAAGGCTTGGACTCATTTGTTCCTTTTGGGACTTGGACTGTTCCTTATCGCTAGTGCTTTCTGTCTTCTTGTAATCACCATCCCCCGAACTGTATTCTTTGTTTAATCTTTGTATGAAAACAAAAAAAAATTATTTTTCTAGACATGGCCACACGCTGGCGGCGCCAATTGAGGAACCTCTGGCTAGTGAGTCATTTTCCTTATAATCTAGTGTCGGGCGCCAATTGCGTGAAGCAATAACGATGATCAGAAATTGACAATTATAATTAATCAATCGGAGAGCAACGTCAAGGGACTCTTAACCCAGGGCGTTGGAAGCACTTCCTGGGCCTAGTTATTTAGTAGAATACAGTTCTCTGGGAAAAGGTTATTTTACAAGAACAGAGAAAGGGTTAAATACTTTTGGAGAATCGTTAAAGAACGATTTCCATTTATTATAAATGATAAATGACAAATACAAATTATTAATGAAGTAAATGAATAATTAACATTCTATAAATTATATCTCTATAAATTAAGGCAAACAAACAACAATATTAACTAGAATTTAAAAAGCTAATCATAATTTGAGCTAAGCTCTTAATCTAATTCAAGTATTCAATACTCCGACGGGACGTGACCGTCTCAGTATGAATTCCTATTATGTAGGGGATCAGTTGAGAAGTCGAAACCGATCAACGATACGCCCTTCTACCTAATTGGGAAATAATTAATGACTCGAATGGATATGAATGTTTTCCCTTCTAACTATCTGAGTGACGTCGTTTTTCAAAGCCGGTACAAGATTAGAGATGGACGTTGTAATTTACTTCGCGAACAGGTGTTCAAAGCAGCCATGAGCACCGAAGTGATCACTGATACGAAACACCTATTTTCATCGCCGAATGAATGTTCAAAGTAGTCTTTTTTTTTTCTAAACCAAAAGTTATAGGTTAAGCAACCTATTTACCAATTCAAAGTAGTCGTGAGTACCGAAGCGATCACGGATACCAAACACCCATGTGACGGTCGCATATATTGATCTTCAAGACAGCAGTGATGTCAAAGATATATGTATACGGTTAAAACGGAACAAGCTAAGTTAGATATCAGGTCGGAAAGATACAAGTATCCGGTCACACCGACCTCCAACGTAAAATGACTCTATAGCATTTAGCTATTTGATTCTAACCCATCTCCTCTCCGCGTGACGGCCAAAGAACGAGTGAAAAGTGTCTCCGCCCTCCGTCTTTCATACCCTATTACGACCCTGTGCCGGTGCAATCACGTCGCGCCGCGCTAGCGCGTGCGCGTCGCACTGTGTTTGGCAGTTGTTAGGACGACAGCGTAGCGGCTACCGCCGTGCCGCGATATCGCCATCTCTCTCTCTCTCATGCGTTTTCTATCTGCTGTAATATTTCTTATGCTATTATACCGATTTTCAAGCGGTTTTCCCTATAATTATGACTTTATCTATTATCACATATTTTCTTAATCGTTCTATCAAGTACTGATATTCCAGTTATTAATTAAATCACAATCTTTCTCTCAGTTTATCATTCCAACACGTTACAAGACAAACATGGCACTAAGACCGAGCGCTGAGGTTATGCAGGCGTTCATCGCATCGTTTTCGTGGGACGTAGTAGAGTGGCTAGACGAAGGAGACTTCGGGCTATGGTATAAAGAATAATGGGAGGGAGCTCGATGCGGGGAGGCCGAGTTCCTGAAGGTGAACCTAGGGAACTACGCAGAGAGTAGCGTGCACCAGATGCTTCCAAACTCTGTAACCTAAAACCTCCGAACCAAATTAGTCCATGCAAACAAAATTAGTCAACAAAAGTTCCGGGTTTAGTATCCACGAGAACGCCAGCGGGAAAAAGAAAAAGATTCACGAACTTCGGCGCAGTCAACCCTCTCTCTCATGTGACTACTGTGGAGAACAACTCATAAGAATCGTTAACAACGCGGAAGAATGTCGAGAATTTCTCTTCCTCAAATTCCGGTACGCGGAGGACCTATGGCACAGATTTAGAGAGAGAATTGCGCGCGGTGGTGCAGAAGAAGATGAAGGGGAAGGATAGTAGCAAACACAACAATTATTCATTAAATAAAATCCTTCCTTCAAAATAAACGTTGTCCATACTTTCCCGAAACAAATTGGCAAAACTTAACCCCACAAATCCAACTCATTCCGAAGAGTGCGAGTCACGATTTTCCCCTTGATTATTTTCACGAGGATTATTGAGAGACGCTCCGGAATTCACGGACCGGTTATTCAAGTGTTGGTTCCGATTTGAACCATCGCGATCCTGATTTGCCGACCGACGCCATGAGTCACCTCTATTTGCTTGCAAGCGATCATTTTCCTCTATTTGTCGCTTGAGTGCGAAACAGTTTTGGACCTCATGTCCTCTTTTTTTTACAAAAAATGCAAGTTCTAATAAAATTTCGATTTTGATAATTCGAGTTCTCGCGGTTTGAAAAAGAAGGATTCTGCTGCGGCCAAGGAGTGGAAGAGGGTTTTGTCGGGGAATTTTTGACTGGGGGAGTGGGTTTTTCCTCAGCAATCTGTCTAATTCGTTGTGTACCCATATCCTCTCGATTCAAAATTTCTATTTCTAATCCCCGTACAATCGCGTCTCAAAGGGTTGGAGGCTTGGCCATCTTCAAAGGATGTTTGGTAGCCGGGTCAGAAATTGCGTTAATCAATCGCGCACAAGTTAATTTGTCTCGGCTGGAACCCAGACAATCGGGTATAGCACTCCGCGCTAATCGCTCCAAATCATGCCCAAGGGTGGCCAAATCCTCTCCTTTTTTTGTCGTCGGTTTTCAAATTGAGTAAAATAGAGGTCGGAAAGATGTTCCTCGCCAAAACGCAACCTCAAAGCGATACAAAGCTTGTCATAGTCTCTCGTGTCTTCATCTGTCAGAGAACTGAGAGCGCTGCGGGCGGTTCCTCTCAGAGACGCGGTCAAAGTCGCCGCTTTCTCCGTTAGATTCCAATTATTTATCTCCGCGATCATTTTAAACTGTCTTTCATAAATTGCCCAAGGAGTTGATCCATTGTAGGTACTCGGCCGTACTGCTTGTGTACTCCTAGCGCGACAATCCGAAGTGAAAGTCCCTGGGTTTTGATTTTCAAAGCTATTCCCTAGTGTGCCCGAATTTAACAACAGCTTCTGTAAGAACTGTATTTGACTTTGTTCAGAACTCGCCTGATCTTTTTCGCGAGTGTTTTCAGAGGAACACGTCTGATAAGAAGTTGGAACGCCTTGAAACTCATTATCATTCGTTTGTGAATTTTTCGCGGCCAGCGCAGAAATGACCCTTTAACTCGCTTCCGTAACCAGTCTGTTCAAACTCTCGCGATTCAAAGTGATATTCTCACTAGGTGATTTTTCAACCGAACTCTGTTGGACTTTAAAACGATTTTCGTCTCTCAAACCATTTTGTCGGGGGTTTTCAACTCCACTCCTGGCGCAAGATAAATGAGAATAGTCTTTCGGAATAGGCACGTTAAAATTCTGAGTCGTATCATTAACGCTCAGGAATCGAGAACTGACTGCTGCTGGGTTCGTCTGCTCAGGAACATGGTCAGCTTCCGCTCGTGCTTGGTTAACATTAGCAGAAAATACTCCTAAATCAAGATTTCGACTGATATCTGTGCGAGGTGCGTTGGACGGAACTTCCTCTCGTGCTTGCAGGGTCACCGTCGCATGATCAGCCGCTACATTTCCACTTTGGGTGTGTAGCGATCCTGGAATCTCAAGTCGCAGGGGTTCGTCGCTACACATCAAATTCCTAGCACTTTCACCTTGATCGTTCCGTAGTGTTTTTCCACTACGGACATTGCTTAGGTGTGTCGGCAGGAGTGATGCCAAAAGCACCGCTCCGCTCGCACTGGAGTTATTTAATAGTTCGAGGTCTGACCTTATTATTCCGCTAGATACTTGTCTTTGGGAAAGCAGCATCGGACAGGCGGCTCCGCTAGTTGGAACCGGAATGGAGGTTTCCTCCGGAACTCGTGTCCCACAGCTCTCCACCCGCTCGATCAGAAGCCGCATTTCCTCGTGCTGACGCCGTACCTCTTGGCGCAAGTCCTCCTGCTGCTGCTGCAGGTCGAACTGGACTCGCTGGATCATACGCTTACGTTCCTCGCGTTCCCTTTCCAGTTCAAGACGGCGTAGCTCGACATCAAGCTGGCGCTCGTCCTTCTCTCGCTCCAGTTCGATACGTTGAAGTTCGAGGTCACGTTTTCGTTCCTCTCGTTCCCGTTCGATGCGGAGCTTCTGGATCTCAAGGTTTTGTTGTTGGCATTCCTCTCGTTCATTTTCGGACTCAAGCCGTCGAACTTCGAGTTCTCGCCGACGTTCTTCTCTCTCCTGTTCTTGGGAAAGCAGCCGTTCTTCCCGAATTCTGATGACTTCGGTGTTAACCTGGCTGTTGATTTGCCGTTGTACCAGCTGTTGATGTTGTTGAACCAACTGCTGAACCGGGGAGATCAGAGGGACTTCTCCTTCAACAGGCGTCGCCAAAATCGGTAGTAAAGCGAGAGCTGAGGAGGTTGCAGGCCCTTGGGTTGCTGCAGGTTCCCCTCCGGTTTCTCCGGTACTCGTCGACGCTCCACGAGCGTTCTTGGCACGTCTCTGCTTGCGAGGCGGCTGAACGACCATTTCTTCATTTTCTTCACCTGAGGTATTAGTTCCTCGTCGTGTAATCACCATTATTTCTTTGAGTTTATTCTTTTTCGTTGAACACTTCCTTTCTCACAAATTCGCTAATATCGGATTGAGAAGATCCCACTTCTGACACCAATGTAACTGCGGATGGGACCGAATTACGATTAATTATAAGGGTTCTCTCAAAATGATATCAACGAAGCGTATTTCGATAGCTCAATATTCACAAAGGAAGTATTTCTTCAAAAAGACGTGTTATCTCATTCAAGTCTGAGACTGGACTGATATTTACAATAATGCTGGTCGTCGAAGCGACCAGAAGATTCAGTTATCTCTCTTCAGTTATTTAACATGAAAAGATATATCTTTTAAGTCACACACAAAGTGTTCATGAAGTGAGGAGGCACCTCCGTTACAATATATAAATAATACATTTTTCAATTATTTGTTTAATGATGCCTCGTTGTTTTAATTTCAAGGACTGTTAAAGATGACGCAGCAAGCATCACTGTACGCTGTAGAATAAAATACCCGAAGCGACATGGGGCCGAAGAAGATTAAACAGGGTCTTTGAGGCTTCCGCGGGTAGATTCTGGATGAGTCTTGGCTTCCGGGTTGGAGCCGCGTTGATGAACGGTTTGTTGCCGACGTTTCGTAAACATTGCAGTTTACTTCATCAGGGCGAGAGGTAACCTGATACTGGTTACCCCCAGACAGGGTGTCCCTATTTATCCGGAGCTGGAGTCATCGGAGCGTGACGTTCCAGTTGGGTGGAGTTGACCAATCAGGTGTTTTTAATTGATTGGCCAATCAATTAAAAAATTAAAAAACCGGGAGGAAGATCAGCACTCGCCTTAAAGAACACGAAAGATGCGTCAAGCTAAAACACTACACCATCTCAGCTCTGGCGGAACACAAAATGGAAACGGGTCATGAAATCCTGTTTGACCAGACCACATCTCTGGCAAACTCGAGACAGTACTTCCCTCGAAAATACAGAGAAGCACTCGAAATTCGCAAACACCCCAACAACATCAATAGGGATAAAGGATATCAGACCCACCTAATTTGGAACGCCATCCTCCCGGTTTTTTAATTGATTGGCCAATCAATTAAAAACACCTGATTGGTCAACTCCACCCAACTGGAACGTCACGCTCCGATGACTCCAGCTCCGGATAAATAGGGTCACCCTATCTGGGGGTAACCAGTATTAGGTTACGTCTCGCCCTGATGAAGTAAACTGCAATGTTTACGAAACGTCGGCAACAAACCGTTCATCAACGCGGCTCCAACCCGGAAGCCAAGACTCATCCAAGATTAAACAGGTCGACATGACGAAACAGTGCCCACACTGCGAGCAGTTTGGACATGTACGCATCAACCATGGGGAATACCTCAAGAATCCCCGGAACGCCGCAGTTGCGACGTCGAGTCCCAGACCGTCCAAACCGCAGGCTGGACCCAGCAGCGCTGCCGACGACGTCCCCGAGACCCCAGAGGATACAGAATACCCGGACGACAACGATGACGACGTGCAAAAAAGATCGCAGATATGCATATCGTGTGGTGCATTGGGACATCACAACGCACAGAACCGGAATTGCAAGAAATACCGGCCAAGTGCAAGAGTTGGGCACTTGGGCGAGGACAAGACCGAGATGTACACGGTCAAGTGCGGATTCTGGGGCATCTGCGGGAAGAACGAGAAGTTCTTCAAAGGCCGTTCAACAGCACGTCCGCGACATGTCCCGATTCATCATCGAAGTCTCATTCTTCTTCGAGTATTTCCTGCGCCACGAGAACAGATGGCTACTCGAAAGATGGATGGGAAGCGACAAGACGCCTAACCTTCGACCTTTGGCAAGACATCTCCTCGTCGAAAGTCGGAGGCCAAAGAACCCGATTCACGATACATTCGCGGACATGTTGGGCGAGTACAAGGAAATGCTGGACCCCTGACCCTTACAACTGACCCCTGAAGGTCGCGATACGCGGTTCACGCGCCTCAGGCCGACTCCTCCGCGAATTCCCGACCTCTGAAGGTCGCGATACGCGGTTCACGCGCCTCAGGCCGACTCCTCCGCGAATTCCTGACCCCTGAAGGTCGCGATACGCGGTTCATGCGCCCTAGGTCGACTCCTCCGCGAATTCCTGACCCCTGAAGGTCGCGATACGCGGTTCACGCGCCTCAGGCCGACTCCTCCGCGAATTCCTGACCCCTGAAGGTCGCGATACGCGGTTCACGCGCCTCAGGCCGACTCCTCCGCGAATTCCTGACCCCTGAAGGTCGCGATACGCGGTTCACGCGCCTCAGGCCGACTCCTCCGCGAATTCCTGACCTTTGAAGGTCGCAATACGCGGTTCACGCGCCTCAGGCCGACGCCTCCCCGAATTCCTGACCCCTGAAGGTCGCGATTCGCGGTTCACGCGCCTCAGGCCGACTTCTCCGCGAATTCCTGACCCCTGAAGGTCGCGATACGCGGTTCATGCGCCCTAGGTCGACTCCTCCGCAAATTCCCGACCTCTGAAGGTCGCGATACGCGGTTCACGCGCCTCAGGCCGACGCCTCCCCGAATTCCTGACCCCTGAAGGTCGCGATTCGCGGTTCACGCGCCTCAGGCCGACTTCTCCGCGAATTCCTGACCCCTGAAGGTCGCGATACGCGGTTCATGCGCCCTAGGTCGACTCCTCCGCAAATTCCCGACCTCTGAAGGTCGCGATACGCGGTTCACGCGCCTCAGGCCGACTCCTCCGCGAATTCCTGACCCCTGAAGGTTGCGATACGCGGTTCACGCGCCTCAGGCCGACTCCTCCGCGAATTCCTGACCCCTGAAGGTCGCGACACGCGGATCACGCGCCTCAGGCCGACTCCTCCGCTAATTCCCGACCCCTGGACGTCGTGCCACGCGGATCACGCGCCTCAGGCCGACTCCTCCGCTAATTCCCGACCCCTGGACGTCGTGCCACCCGGTTTCAGAGTCGTACCATGCGCACTGGTTGCCAAATATACTGACTCAATACGCACATCAGTGATCGGTAAGCCGAAATAATCCGAAATAATAATGAATAGATTTGATGTAGTGGGCATTAAATGCGCAGAATTGTCTAAACTTCAGAAAGGTTCTCATATCTATTCTGACCAGCAGGCACCATGGGCAGAACCAAAAACGAGCACCGCGGTGAGTTAATCTTATCAATTCGTTCCCGAAATATTTGAAATACCAATGACAACCGAGCGAGCGAAGCGAGCGAGGAACAACGCCTCCCCTTAACCGAGTGAGCGAGCGAAGCGAGCGAATGAGGAACAACCCCTTCTAGTATTCATAAATTTACCAAAATTCATGAGTAATGAAGGGTGGCACGGCAAAACGGTGTAAGTGCCATCATAATGATTTTTCAGGAGAGCAAAAAAACTGTCCCAAAATTCTACGAACTAATTTTTTTTTAATCTGAGAAAGTACTTTGTAGAGTTTTGCGAGCTCTTTGAAATGGCGCAAGAACCGATCCAATACAGCCATCTGTCTTCGAGAAAATGGTTCGCGAAAGTCGATTTTTTTCGTGCCAGTGTAAGTGCCACGTTTCGTGCCAACTTTTATTTTTACTCTGGATACTGATTAAGAACGCAATTACAATGCTAAAATTATAAAAAAAATATGAATCGAAAGCTTGAACCTTAATGAACAAGATTCGGTTATAGATTTCCAAATTCGTATAAATTTTCAAATATTACGGGGCAAAATGGTGGACGAGGGAGGGATGGGAAACGGTGTAAGTGCCAAAATGAACATAATTTTCATACAATATCGTGAAATTTCGATGAAAAAGATAGTAGAACAGTACGAACACTAGTCCGATTCATCGATATTAGATGTTTTTCATCAATCATCTCCAAAAAAAACGTCAGCTCAGAGAAATAAACAACGGACACCGCGAAAAAAAACTCCCTTCTGAACCAATATCATACGCATCCAACGAAATAAACACATAATTCAAAAATTGAATTCCACTATATGAATTACAATTTTTTTTCATTCGTAAGTGAATATTATCATATTTGAATTCCAATGTGGGCTTAATCTTTTTCATTTGAAGATCATCAACTGTAATTCACTCGGTTACTCATATTTTTTAGTTTGTTGATTCTCACGATTATAAATTATGAAATACTTCCGGTAAATCTGATTCTGATAATAACTAAGATTAAAGAAAATAATATTACGCGTTCAGAATATTGATTTTCGTTGAAAAAAAAAAATCCGTCACCTACACTGTGAGATGTTGCAGATGGCACTTACACCGTTTTGCCGTGCCAACTTTTTATATCATCGCGAATGAATTTTTGTCAGCCATATCGTTTTGCAAGAACGTGCGTACGGATTTTAGAAAATTTTATAAACAAAAAAACCTATTTTCGATTTTTTGGCACTTACACCGTTTTGCCGTGCCACCCTTCAGTTTTAGTCACCATTTAGTTACTAAATAGTCACTTTTCAAATATTGAACGTCACTTTTTTCACTTTTATTTGCCCAGTTGCCCGCTATGAGCCCTGAAAGTCAAAGGACCTCCTGAAGGAAGGGAGCAAGTTTGCCAACTTGAACACCATGGACCCCACGAATTACAAACTCATCACCGAGTATCGTCTGCGGCGATTCAACCTCGGCCAGTCTACGTACGAAAAGCGATCGATAACGCGCCTATGCTAGACAACCTAATACCGCGGTCTACTAAGTTCTACGCGGTCTACTAACTACGCGGCATTAGGTTGTCTAGCCCTGAATTTCATGATAAAAATCTGAATCTTATTTTTGATGTGCTCCGCTCGAATGATTATCCACCATCACTCTTAAAGAGGCATATCAGAATCAAGCACAATGCTATTGTCAATCGAATAGATCCCAACAACAATAATGACTCTGCTAATGAAGTTTGTTTCAATTCCTTATGTTGCGGGCCTGTTTGAGTCCTTAACCAGAATTTTTGACAAACACAACATGAAATTTGTTGGCCAGAATAACCGAGATCTTAGCTCTGTGTTTGACTCTGGTAAAGACGTTCTACCGGTTGATAAACATTCGAACATAGTTTATAAAATTCCTTGTAAAGACTGTAATTTGATCTATATTGGTCAAACTAGAAGACAACTACACACTAGAATTAAAGAACATAGAAATAACGTCTTTGATAATAGTGAGAATTACACCACCTTAACTAAACATTGTGTAGATTTCGACCATTGGTTTGACTATGAAAATTCTAGCATTGTTGCTCATGAATCGTCTCACTACAAACGTTCGCTTCTAGAAATGTGTAGTATTGTTGGCCATGCAAATTCCTGTAATTTGCGCCAAGATGTGGAACATCTTAGTGACATATACACCTCGGCTATCTCTAAGACTAATTAGCCTAGTAGTACCCACGGAGTCCTCTATTACTACCTTACCATCGATCAATTATCTATTCAACTCTTGATATCTCTTGACTTTTGTTTTATGGCCGTTTCCTCAAGCCATCTTTCTACCTCTTTCCTTCTGATGTTCAAACCGGGTGGACGTTACATTCTCTCTTCCACATAAAATCTTTTCCAAAACTAACGATCGATGGAGGATTGGGAATTGAGGATTGCCGTTTGGCTTCCTGAGCAACTCTCCTTATCATATTTTTTCTAAATTAGGGTAAATAATCCTGGTTTTACTTCAAATAATTAATTCTAAAATTTAGAGGTTATGTTACCTCGTGCTTTTCGCACAAAAGCTAATGATTATTATTTTTCATGTATTTTTATATTATTTTTACGCTAAAATTTTGTTCCTAACAGACATTAAAATGTTTTCTTTTGAGGACGGCCCTCTCCAGTGCCGAAACGTTACGTTTTTTTGAAAAAAACTGTTTCCATGACCTTCATTTCCAAGAACCTACACACACATAACTATCGAGGTCAAGAACATATACTTACGTTATATCTGATTTGTCAGAGTAAGTCATTTTTCCGCGCGAAGCAAAACATACGAAAATGGGTAACAATAACTTTGCAACAGCTGATATCAAATTTATGACCGATCAGGAGATCGGAGAATGCGTGATGAAGGCACTAAGTGATGTCAAAGAGGACTGTAAAGGCCGCCGCCGACTAGAGGACTGCACTGCACTTCACAGCGCCTTCTATCACATTAAATATATTTATATATATTATATATTATATATTATATATAGATAAATAATATAAAGAAAGTATCAAAAATATAAAGAAAGCTAACTTTATTACTCTGTATGACTCTTTCTGTAAACTTGACTGGTCTAGCCTATTCTCTCTTAATGATGTTAATGCAGCCTGCGATTGTCTGTACTCTCTTATTTATTCGGCTGTCGATGCCTCTGTCCCCAAACTTAGGCCTGCCCATGCGGCTTCCAAATTTCCTGTGTGGTATACGCGCGATGTAATCAACAGTCTCAAAGCTAAAAACAAGATGCGTTCCAGGTACTTGCGCTCCGGGTCTCCTGCTCATCTGGCTCAATACAAGACTCTCCGCTCCACGTTTAAGACCTCACGCGATTCAGCCTTCTCGGCCTATGTCTCCTCGCGTGAGAATGCTATTATCAATGACCCTGCCTCATTCTGGTCCTATGCGAATAGACTCAAAGGCGGCTCTCGGATGCCAGGTGTAATGTCCCATCGCGGAGTCAGCTATGATAAGCCTGCCGATATTGTCAGCGCCTTCGCGGATCACTTTTGTACTGTGTTCGATGTGCCTAGCTTGGCCCAGCCCCTTGACCAGTTCGTCTTCAACCGTTCTTGTTTTGCCTTGTCCGGGCGGGCATGTCTTGAAATAACTGAGTCCGATGTTCTACTTGCTCTTCGTTCGCTCAAGCCTAAGCTCTCGTCTGGTACAGATCAGATCCCTGGCCTAGTAGTCCGTGACTGCGCACAAGTCTTTGCGAAGCCTCTGTGTTTCATTTTTAATCTGGCCCTTAAGCATGCTGTCTTTCCGGATGTATTGAAATCTGCCCGGATCTGCCTGGTGTTTAAGTGCGGCGACGAGTCTGAGGTCTGCAACTATCGTCCCATTGCTATCTTACCCGCCTTCTCCAAAGTATTTGAGTCGTGTCTGTATGGTCACGTCTTCCGTAAGGTGTCTGGAATTATTACGCCGTTGCAGCATGGCTTCATGCCCGGTCGGTCCACCTTATCGAACCTCGCGCTTTTCTCGCACACGGTATGCGCCGCGCTTGATAGCAAGGAGCAAGTAGACACCATTTACACGGATTTCTCGAAGGCGTTCGACAAGATCGATCATAATATCCTGTTGCGCAAACTTTCGGGCGCTGGCTTGCATAATTGCCTAGTCGCGCTACTTAGGTCCTATCTTGTTGATCGACGTCATGTCGTTGAGTTTGCCGGTCATAGCTCTAATATGTTCGTTCCCACCTCTGGTGTGCCGCAGGGTTCTAACTTGGGTCCCCTGCTTTTTAACATCTTTGTTAATGATATCGTGTCTTGTCTGAGCTCTGATGCACTTTTGTACGCTGACGACCTTAAACTCTACCGTGTCATTCGTGACCTTGATGACTGTGTTGCTCTCCAACGTGACCTGGACCGCATCTCAAGTTGGTGTGAGCGTAATTGCTTGATGTTAAATGTTCGTAAGTGTAAAATTTTATCTTTTTCTCGCACTAACTCCGCGGTAGTGTTTGACTACCAAGTAGGTGGCGCCGTCCTCGCCAGAGTTCGAGCCACATCCGACTTGGGCATCACATTCGACTCGGAACTTCGGTTTGACCAGCACATCTCGCGTGTCGTCTCTAGCGCCGTCAGTATGCTTGGTTTCCTTTTCAGGACCTGTAGAGCTTTTAATTCACCTCTTGCCTTCAAGTCTCTCTACTTTTCGTTTGTCCGATCCAAGCTCGAGTATGGCTCAATCATCTGGCGTCCTGTACTTGCCCGTGACATAAGACTGATCGAAAGCGTGCAGAGGAGGTTCCTGAAGTACCTCGCGTTTAGAGCTGATTTTGCCTACCCCGCGCGTGGCTGCGATAGTTCTGCCCTTTGCGATAGATTTGGAGTTTCGCTCCTGTCCGTGAGGCGTGATGTAGCCTCTGTCACATTCTTATTCAAATTGCTCACAGGTCTAGTAGACTGTCCCGGCCTCCTTGAGCATCTTGACTTTCACGTCCCTCGACTTGCAGCTCGCCATACTGCTCACTTCCACCTCAGCCGCGCACGGGGTCAGGTTGCGCTTCGCTCCCCCTTGCGTACGATGTGCAACCTCTTCAACGAGCTTCCTCTATCCTGCGATCCTGGCTCCCTGTGCCTCTCTGCTTTTTTAAATGTTGCCCGCGCTTCCTTTAATGTCAGTTAGCCCCTACATTTTTTTCCTCCATGTCAATCCTGCTTCTCCCTTACCGTATTTTTATTATTTTTATTTCTCCGGTTTAGCGATAAGTATTGTAAATATTACCACAATTGTACCAGTTTTGTCTTACCTGTATTTCTATCGCCCTCTTTGGGTTCGCCTGTTGGGCCTTCTCTCAATAAATAAATAAATAAATAAATAGATATATTCATACATACAAAAGGTGCTGTGCAGTGCAGTGCAGTGCTCTAGTCGGCGGCGGCCTTTAAGCACTCAAAATTAGACCTGCCAGTAGAGTATATAATATATGAATATATCTATATATAATATATAATATATATTATATATTATAATATATATTATATATTATATATATATTATATATTATATTATATTGTAACACCCTCAGAAACGCACACTCGCGAGAATCCGCGGAAACGTGACAAAGTGAAACCAGATGTCATTTTGTTGATGAAATATTATTTTACTTTTTTTTTTATCATCATTTATTTTTTTTTGTGTGTTTTTTTTTGTCTGTTGTTCGTAAACCAGGCCAGACATCGGAGTAGACACGGAGGACTTGGACTGGGGGCTGGGAAGAACCGGCTTTCCCCTAAAGAGAATAGATCCCAGGCCATGGGTGAGCCCGAAGGCACGAAAGAATGAGAAGAAGACGAAAGGAAAAACCATCCAAACTCCGGAGCGGTTTTATAACCCAGATATTTACGGGCGGTTGATACGACTCCAGCCCTCCACCCGGATAGGGTTATCCGACCCACAACCAGGGCCGTCTAACGCCGAAAGTCGACCCAGGGTACTCGAGTGGGGTCTGAAAAAGATTTCCATCCGTTCATCACCACCCAGGTCGTGGCAGAACGAACGGACGCGGGTGGAATATCTTGCCCATGAGCCCGTTGGCATCATGAGTTCGGAGGATGAGTCGAGTAGTTCGAGCTGCTGCTCGAGTAATACCAGCTGTGAGCGGTATCAGATTCGAAAACGCCTCAAAGTAGGCAACCTCTCGAGCTCAAGTTCTGAAGATAGCGAGTGAGGCGCTCACGACTGGCAGGCTGGCACGTGACCAGAAGGACGATCCACGAGCTATTCATCTTTACCTCATTTATAAAAATGATTTTGTAATAATCATCGAGTCAAAACGAATCGGATTAATTTCGAAACAAGTCCACTTCCAATAAACTTCAAGTCTCAGGCAGCAGCCACAGCATTTCGCAATTATCATTTAAATTTCAGGATTGGCGCAAAGGAAGAGCCAATCACCAATTCATTGTCATAGTATAAGGTGTCAACAATAAAGGGCAGCTCTGCTACGCACACATTACCAGGCATAGATCCAAGTCTATATAAACACGAACGGATAAGAAAAGTCAGTCAATTTCCGGTCAAACGGCTGCGATACTAGTACTATCTAGCGTCAACGCTCGCGATTGAAAATTTACGCTTGAGAATCTGTCGTTGCTACGGCACAAATCGTCAATTTGATCATTGAAATTCAAGTAAAACCTCAAATCAATTACATAGAATTCGGAATTTGCCTTCACAACTAAAAATTTGATGCCTTATTTAACGGCAACACTAACTTTATAAAGTTTTTGTGCTCAACGAGATATTTCTCTTGGACTACCCGAAGTAGCATTCTCAGAAATTAAAACTTGGATTATTCTGCTGCAATGTGAGTCAAGTACCCTGCCAATATCAATATAAACCTTTGTTAAAGACTATCATTTGATCCTGCATCACCTGTTCTCTTATCCTCAAACCAATTAGGGGCCGCGTCACACAGACCTCGGTCGTGTTGACAACGCAGAACACTACTAATCAAACCACAACGACAGTGAAAATCTCATTGTCTGCGTCGCTGATTATAGAGCGTCATTAGGAACGAGTTGTGGTTGCGCTCCGCCCTTTTGCACGCGAATCCTTTAATAATCAAAGTTCTTTAGCAGGAGGAATTGCTCTGAATCGAACCGATTCAGACAGAACAGAGAGCACGTTTCGATACTCCAACCTCAAGTAGCCCTGAGAAAAAGATTATCAAGTCGAGGTCAAATCTTGTCGTGTCATTCATCAAATCTTTTCACGATCAGTCGAGGCTGCATCAGGCGCGTAATTCCAGTAGAAAAGCGTGTTACAATATATTATATATTATATAGATATATTCATATATTATATATAGATATATTCATACATACATACAAAATTAGACCTGCCAGTAGAGAAGCGTGGCAAGAAGTCAAAGTTTTCAACACTAACATTGAAAAATACGACCCGTTAATCGACTGGAACGAGATCGATGTCCATATACAGTCGGGCTTCTCAATAGTAGCGCTCACGGGGCTGTAGGGGTCGGAATTTCCGAGAAATGAGGTACCCCCACTCTCTACCGACAAGCTCGCTCGCTAGAAACGTAAGCGGGTCTCTCAATAAGAGCGTTCCCAGTCTCCTCGATTTATCCCGTCACATTGTCGTATAGCTCGTGAAGTTTGTTCACGCTCTTATTGAGAACCCTGGAAACGAATCCGGTGGAACTCGAAACGAGCCAGGTAGTGGGGGTACGGCTCGATCACGGTTGAGGGGAAGCGCTACTATTGAGAACCCTCTTATTGAGAAGCCCGACTGTACATAATAATAGTGATGAAGCAGCTTTTGCAATGGAGGATCGACTAAACGATTTTCCAGACTCAGATAACGAAAAAACCAACCACAATCCTCCATCAAATATTGCGGATATTTACGAGTTGAATAATACAACTTATGGCGAATACTTGAATATGCTGACCACGGTACTAAACATAAGTCGGACAGTTTTTTTCTTAAAATCAAAGTCGGTGAAAATATTAAAACTATCCGGAAATCTTCGCTGTGCTGGCTCTTGAATGAGAAATCCACCAAATTGAGTGCAGATCGTCTCATACGAGTTCGCGGAAATCCGAATATTGCAAGTAAATCAAAAACAAAAAATACTAGTACACCAAAGGGTACAACTATTGCCATTTCAATCAACGTCGAGAATTATTGTGCGGTGTTCTATGACGACGCATGGTATATTGGACGTGTAATCGAAGAAATGCGTGCCCAACCGAACGACCCGAACTCGAGATCATACAAAATCAAATCCTTACGTGAATCTTCCGCCCAATTTCGATGGCCCAAACGAGATGACATCCGAATAGTCGAAGACTGTTTTATTTTTTTCGGACCTATAAATATGACTGGCAGCTTACCGATGAAAATATCAGCAATACAGAGAAAGAAAATAAGTCAACAGTATAGAGAAATGAAACGTGATAGGAGAGACGCATAAATAGAAAAAAAAAGTAATTTAGGTTACCAGCTATAACCGTAATGACACTTTGGTAACCAAGTCTTTTTTTTTACTTCAAAATAGAACAATGAAAAGTAATAATTCATAATATTAAGTATGTCTTGTAATATTTTATGTCAATCAATGCTAACCTTTCTGAATACTATAGCTTCTTACTTCGTTTTTGCTTTTATCGCTTTTTTGTCTTCTACCAAATGTCAGTATAACATCGTTCTATATTATATAAAGATATCGCCGCCGCCGTGTCAAGATTTCGAAGGTCGACGACGACGACGAGCCCCCCCCGAGACGGACCACCTAGATTACCCCCCCCTAGATTACCCAGAATCCCCCGAATATATATATATATATATATATACTAGGGGGCTTCGCCCCCCTGCGCGCTTCGCGCGCCAACCCCCCGATTCGGGTTGTATTCAGTAATATTTTGTACATGGTGAAAAAAGTCAAAAAGAAGAAATTGAAAATTCTGTATGGAATGAAAAAGTGTGATCTCGGTTATAGTGGTTTCGCGCGAAAGGTTTCTGCACGGATTACTGGGAGATTGGGATCCCATGATTCATATACTAAGTGTGAGTGGTTTTTTACAGTTTTTAACAGTTTTCTGTATCATGACTTGACATGTCCTGACATGACCTGTTATGACCTGACATGACCTGTTATGACCTGACATGACCCGACATGACCTGTTACGCCTGACATGAGGTTTCTGCACGGATTACTGAAAGATTGGGATCCCATGATTCATATACTAATTGTGAGTGGTTTTTTTACCGTTTTTAACAGTCCTGTCCTGACATGACTTGTTGTGACCTGACATGTCCTGTTATGACCTGACACGTCCTGACATGACCTGTCATGACCTGACACGTCATGACATGACCTGTCATGACGATTTCGGTTCGGTTCTTTCCGGAAGACTTCGGGTCTTTCCGGACGACTTCGGGTCTTTCCGGAAGACTTCGGGTCTTTCCGGAAGACTTCGGGTCTTTCCGGAAGACCTCGGGTATTTCCGGAAGACTTCGGATCTTTCCGGAAGACTTCGGGTATTTCCGGAAGACTTCGGGTATTTCCGGAAGACTTCGGGTCTTTCCGGAAGACTTCGGGTGTTCGTGGGGGATTCTGGGTAATCTCTGGGGGATTAGGTTAGGTTAGGTTAGGTTAGGTTAGGTTAGGTCGTCGTCGGCCTTCGAAATCTTGACACGGCGGCGGCGGCGGCGGCGGTGGCGGCGGCGGCGGTGGCGGCGGCGGCGGCGATATCTTTATATAATATAGAACGGATTCTGGGTAACCTACAGGGGTCCGCCTCGGGGGGGTAGGGGGGGGGTAGGGGGGGGTCGTCGTCGACCTTCGAAATCTTGACGCGGCGGCGGCGGCGGCGGCGGCGATATCTTATATAATATAGAACGATATCGTTCTATATTATATAAAGATATCGCCGCCACCGCCGTGTCAAGATTTTGAAGGTTTGATGACGACGACCCCCACCCCCTGGCCTCCATTCCCCCTGCGGACCCCCCCCCCGGACCCCCCCTGCGGCACTGTCCGTCACCGCTCTATATTATATAAAGTTCTATAGTCCCGAAGTCTTCCGGAAAGACCCGAAGTCTTCCGGAAATACCCGAAGTCTTCCGGAAATACCCGAAGTCTTCCGGAAAGAGCTTTCAACCTCCTCGCCTCCGTACTTGCGTGAGCTTTTCTCAGAGGTTGGTCCTGACGTTAGACGCTCCTCTAGATTAGCTCAGGCTAACTCGGCTTCATCCCTTGAAATCCCAATGCACAGAACCTCGACCTATCGTGATTCCTTTACGCTTTCGGCCATCTACCTTTGGAACGATTTACCTCCAGCCGTCCGATTGGCTTCGTCTCTTGAAGCCTGCAGGGCTAGGTTATATTCACACCTGCTCGCGGCGGACTCGCGCGCTGTAGCCAGCGCCTGATCATGCGTGGTACTTCAGAGCCTAGTTTCTTAATAGTGTCTTAATAGTTTCTTAATCATATGCGTCAAATTCCGGTTACCCATCACTGTATATGCTACTTTTAATTTCTTTTAGCGTTTAAGTCTTGCTCTGATTACTATGTTACCCGATGTACGTATTATTTCTTCACTTTGTCATACTTAAATTGTAAACTATTATTTTGTTGATGATTGTCTCTATAGTTGTTACCATTGGTTACAGCTTTCACGTATTATGTTATTACCATTTATTATTTTATTCTTATTGTATTATTATTTTTTATATTATTTTCTTGTTGCTGGAACTTTTTCTGATTTCTCTGTATTGTTGTTGTTGCCCTACGGTCCGTGTGGACTACGGCATAATAAACGGCTTCTAATCTAAAAAAAAGACCCGAAGTCTTCCGGAAATACCCGAAGTCTTCCGGAAATACCCGAAGTCCTCCTGAAATACCCGAAGTAAATTAAAGAAATGACAGGATCTCAATCCGAATATTATCGTTTCCACACCACTATAAGTGAGATCACACTTTTCTCATTCCATACAGAATTTTCAATTTTTTTTTTTCTTGACTTTTTTCACCATGTACAAAATATTACTGAATACAACCTGAATCGGGGGGTTGGCGCTGGAAGCGCGCAGGGGGGCGAAGCCCCCCTAGTGTATGTATATTATTATTCTGAACTTTTTTGTGAAGACATCAAAGTAGTGTGACGTTGCATCCTGCAACATTCACAGATTTTATTAACATCTCGGATTTGGGCGATAGATAACTCCAGGGAGAGACAGCCAACAGATTATTAGATTTAACTATCGTAATCATAGGTCTCTTTTCTTTCGTTTCTCGATGTCTTTGTTTACTACGAACTATGTAACGCGTCTTAACGCGCACCGCCTCGAGATCATCCGCCGATGGACGACGAAACCACCGACGACTCGAGAGCACGGCACACGAGAGCGAGGGAGACAGAGGACTATCGGACTGGGTTATACCGGCTAATTACCACCTGAGCCAAGATCCCGTGACGCGCAACCCCGCGCTGCACCAGGGGGTGCCAGGGGCTATCGTCAACCCATGGGAACCTACTGCCGATTTTCGAGTATGGATACCGACGTAGAGGTTGAACAAGGCCGGTTCCATCTCAAATCAGGCAGCCAGGTGGGGACGAAAAATTCAAACGATTCGAAAAAAATGTATGTCATTCTTCAACGAATTTAAGGAGACCCGTATTTTTTTATTTTGCTGTAGAAAAATTTGGTCCCCCCGTACGGCTATTTTCATTTTTTGACGAAAACGCCTTCGTACGAATCGCGAAAATTTCGTTTTTCGTTCAAACGGCCGTAACTTTCCAACCAATAGACGGATTTGAGTCATCTTTTTTTCAAAATGTGCGTATTTCTGTCTTCTTTCAGGCGGTACCAAGATGATGATGATCGGTTGAAAAATGCCAAAGTTATCCGACATAAAGTAAAATGATGTGAAGAAATTCAACCACGATTTTCGGCAATTGCATATTTTTCGATTCGATCGCTGATTTTTTCTCGAATAGTCCACAAAAAGCACTAACTTCTCGCGCGAGTTTCGTTTGCCGCCAAGCTCCGTGAAAAAAGTTATGATTTTTCAAATATCGCGAATTTTATATTAATATTTTATATTAATAGCGACCCCACCCCGCTTCCCCGCTGACCTACGAACGGGCGCGGGGAAGACGAGTCTAGCCATCTTTGCCAAAATCTGCCTAGAGAGCTTCCATCTTGGTTTTCCAGCTAGTAGCAGCCACCTGTTACATCGTGCGGTCGAATCCCAAGCTTTTTGCCTTTTTGAGAGTCTTCCGAACCCTAATTTTGTCTTCGTGGACCTACCAGTGATCGGTGCCCCCGGTACGCCCCTAAACTGTGTCCTGAGACCGCCTAGTGAACCCGTGAGCCCGGATTTCGGATCTCGCCGGCCTGCAGGCACGTGGCCGCGCCGGCATCCCAGTGACCCGAGCCCCCCGTGTGTGAGTGTGTGCCCCCATAGACATTGCCACCTCCACTGGATTATACCCTGAGTACCGTCGATCCAAGGTAGGATCTTTATCGTCTCTGTGTGCGTCCCCTGTGCTGCGAGAAATCTATATTAACCTTGTCTAGGTGGAATCAGCCATCGCCGAAACCGTGGGAGCCTGAGACGAGAATCTCCCCCCAACACGGAAAGTATCCTAGATCCACTAGGATCGTTTTTGCCGGCTTTTCTGTCTCTCGCATCGCTTGTATTTTCAGCTCTTTACCCCCCACCCTCGGAATCCCGACCTGCACGCGCCTCCGCGAACGGTCGAGTCCCGATACCGTCTTTCTACCATTTCTATTTGAATTTCGCTCGTGTGTGTTCATGTGTGCGTGTCAGTGTGATTCGCGCCAGGGCCACCAAGCGTAAATGGAGAAACACGGAGCAAATTTTTTCGCGTCACGACTAATAGATGGCGTTGACCGCGACACGCACACTACCAAATCCTATATCAATGACTTCACGCACACAGCACCAATTGGCTACAATTTGCCGCGTTATTTTCAAATGAACATAACCTCTTTTGAGCATTGAAAGTTATGTGTGATTATGTGTCGAATATAGTAACTCGACCGGTGATTTCCGATGATTATTGCGTTTGTTGAGCGACATACTGCGGCATACCAGTTTATAGCAGCATTTGTTTAGCGTTTTGCAGTGTTCGTAGTGAAAGTGAACATGAGTAACCGTGATTGCACACATCAAAGTGAGTATTATTGCCTAACCCTTTGATGTGTGCAATCACGGTAACTCATGTTCACTTTCGTCTACGAACACTGCAAAACGCTAAACAAATGCTGCTATAAACTGGTATGCCGCAGTATGTCGCTCAACAAACGCAATAATCATCGGAAATCACCGGTCGAGTTACTATATTCGACACATAATCACACAATCTCGCCAAGCTGCTTAATCTGGGCTTTTCGCAACATGCTCTGAAATGGATTGCATCATATCTTCAAGGCAGGACGCAAGCGGTCTGTGCTGACGACGGAACTTTGTCCTCCTGGGCTTCACTTGGATTGGGAGTCCCCCAGGGGTCAGTCCTGGGACCCCTACTCTTCTCCTTATTTATCAATGACATCTTCGCGGTCCTCCGTCACTGCGATCACCTGGTCTACGCCGATGATCTTCAGATCTACTACCAGACTTCACCTGGTGACCTAGCCGGCGCCATGGCGCGCGTGAATGAAGATGTCCGGAGTGTTTTCGGCTGGTCCGTTGACTCATCTTTGCGTCTCAACGCCAGCAAAACCCACGTCCTGCTGCTTGGCAGCGGCCCGTTTATGTCGAGGATAGCCGTAGCCGACCTTCCTAGCATCGTGCTGGATGGGCTCAACGTCCCGTTCTCTCAGTCCGTTCGTGATCTCGGAGTTGTAATTGACAATAAGCTCGCCTGGACAGCGCACGTTAACTCTATCTCGAGCCGGGTCCATGGTACCCTTCGCCAGCTCTCTGCCTCTCGTAGGCTTCTCTCTAAGCAGCTGCGCAAAATGCTAGTAACCACCTTGATCTTCCCTATCTTCGATTACTGTTGTGTTGTCTATAATGACATCTCTCGTGCCCTGGATGGCAAACTACAGCGTCTTCTCAACACCTGCGTGCGCTTTGTGTGTGGTGTCGCTCGCGACCAGCACATAACACCGTTTCGGCGTGAGCTCGGCTGGCTTACGGTCAAAGACAGGAGGATGTTCTTTCTGCTCTCGCTCATTTTTGTAACTACTCGCACAGGCCGCCCAGCTTATCTACGGGAACTTTTCACGGATCGCAATCCTGATGCTTATGGCTCCTCACGGATTGTTCGGGGTGAGTTTGTTCCTCCAAAACCTCGCACTGAAACCTTCAACAACTCCTTTACGGTGCTAGGGATTCGACTCTGGGACTCCCTGCCACATGACCTGAAAGCCGTTCGTACAACCTCAGCTTTCAAGTTTGGTCTCCACAGTTATCTTTTCCGCACGGAAAATGAAAGGCACTGACGTAGGGTGAGCTTAATCCTGCTTAATCTTCACCTGACTGGTATCTGTTGCTTCCTTTTTGTCGCCCCTGGGTTTGCCGATAGAGCCTGCTCTCTCCTCTCTTCTCTCTCTCTCTGCTTTCCTCGCTTGCTTAGTTTTTTATATCATACCTATCTTACATTTATATTAGGCTCATTTAATTATGTACCTCTAGCTCTTAAGTTGCCCAACATTGTAATGGTCATAAATAAACTAAACTAAAACTAAAACACATAACCTTTCAATGCTCAAAAGAGGTTATGTTCATTTGAAAATAACGCGGCAAATTGTAGCCAATTGGTGCTGTGTGCGTGAAGTCATTGATATGGGATTTGGTAGTGTGCGTGTCGCGCTCAACGCCATCTATTAGTCGTGACGCGAAAAGTTTTGCTCCGTGTTTCTCCATTTACGCTTGGTGGCCCTGATTCGCGCCTGTAGAGGTGGTCCCCGTTGAGACTCACGCTCTACGTAGGGTGCGCAGAATCACCGCGCAAGCCGCGTTACTTCAACCGTCGCCGAGCTACGGTTCACCGTACGCAGGAAGTAAGAGGGAAGGAGACGACACTCAAGCCTGCGTGCCAGCAAAAAGTGGGGCCGCTTTTCGGGTAGGGTTCGTAGTACCGATTCCCGCCAATCGCCGCGTACGTGTTCTCCGGTCGTTCGAAATACGTAAGACGTAAACGACGTAAACAAACAACTGTCAACTAGTAACCCGGTAACCTCAAATCTAAGATCGGTTCCCTAGAATTTCTGAATCAAAAAATCAAATCCACATGGTAAAAAAAGCGTGGTCATGTCGTGTTTCATACCGGGATGTAAATCGTGATACATATGTGACAGCGGACAACAACTTTCACATATAGCAGACGATGCGCAGTCGGCCATTTCGTTAGGCATCAGCTGTCATACTCAATAATCATAATATCTGAACGACCGAACATCAACTGCGCTCAGAGCGGCAAAACGTTGTACTAACGAACTCTGCGCTGAAATCTGGCCCACTTTGGTTCTTCGGAGTGTCGTCTCCTTCCCTCTTACTTCCTGACCGTACGCTCCGGTTCGAATTCTGTTTATTTCTCGTGTTTGTCCGATATCATCCCGCTCTACCGTACCGACCGTACATTTCGATCGGGTGAGTTGAGCGCGATCCAGTGCGGTAGCCGTCGTCCCCGTTGAGACGAGTGCGCTACGCGGTCTGCGCAACGATCGCGCGCAACCCCGCTGCGAGCCAGCCGTCGCGAGTCCACCGTTCGCTGTGCGATCCGGCTGACACCCGGTACCGCTCCCCTCGTTCCCCTCGCCCTCCTCCTGGCCCGTGTCCAGTCGAGTCGAGCGGCCGACTTGTAAATAGTGTAATATAATTTAGTATTGGCTCTTCTAGCCCGATCTGTTTTCCACCCTCGGAATCGCCTCGAATTCCGAAGGGACTGTTCTAGCCATCGTATTAATTGAATAAACGTTTTATTAACTGTTCACCAACAAGCGTCTGCTATCTTCGCCCCCACGTTCCCCTCTACCAAATACTGAAGCTGGCATAGTAATATTCGATTCGAAAATCGAATCGAATAATTCGAAAATTCGAATAATTCGAATATTCGAATTATTCGAATAGTTCGAGTTATTCGAATTATTCGAATTATTCGAATATTCGAATTATTCGAATTATTCGAATGGTTCGAATAATTTGATTCGTTTGACAAATAATTCAAACCTTCAACGTATTTCACTTTAGATATATACATACATACATAAGGGATATTATCGACTATTTATAACATTGATTAATTATATCATCATCGTTATTATTATTATTATTATTATTATTAATATTAATAATATTATTGATGTGTGGCCTCTGAAATTTGACTGCAACTAAACAAATTCAAACCCTTCTATAAAAATTTTGGTTTTTCTTTCAAGTTTGTTATTATATCATACAATAGTTCTGCATATTTCTATTACATATTTCAAATATTCTGTGGTTTTTCTTTACTGTGTACATGGATTTATCGGGAATTTTTAGTTTCAAATGGTCGTGTAAAAATATCATCAAATGTATCTCACCGCTAAATATAAAAAAAAACTCGATATTACAAATATTAACCCTATCTTTAGATCGGGATTGCCTTTAAAATCTACAATATCCAGTGTACTTTTTGAGTTTAAGATTGTTTGAGATTCTTAGATAGAAAAACCAGATGCGATACGGTGTCCGGGCTGAGAGAACTCCGCTTCGCCGTCACAATATCTCCGGCCGTTGAAAACAATCGTTCACTCTCTGCGGAGGTGCTTGGAATGGCCAAGTACCGTCTTGCCATTAATGATAGATGTGGAAATTTAGGTAGTTCCATTCTCCACCACGCCAGAGGGTTCCCATAAGGCGTTACGAGAGGTGCATGTGAGTAGAGGATCATTTCTCGGTCAATCTCCTTTGCCACATCAGAAGCCTCCTCTACGTGCCGACTTGTCGGAGGAATCCTCATGAAGTCCCAAAATCTGGACCTCTGGTCTCCACTACTCGCTGGAATGAAGCATTCGGAATTATACTCACATTCATGCAAAAGAATCTGCTTAAGGATGTATAGGCTATACAATCTCAACCAAAAGTGAGTCTCGTCGTCAATATTGAGTACTTCGAGATGAGATAAAAATCGGAAAAAAATCAACCACAATCAAGATGATAAGAGCGTTCGTTTTCAATAATAATAATGCCCAAAAGTTATCAACAAATTGTTTAAACAAATAATTGTTTAACAAATTTCCTGGTGACGTTATTTTTTTTTCATGTCAAATGAATTCGTTAATATTTGTGAATGCACATGATTTTTTTCAGAATTTTGTCACCTTTTTGACATTTCCGTTTTCGGAAATTTCTAAAGGCTGTATTTACAAAACTATTAGTTCCACGCTCCGGAAACTTCGGAATTGTAATCTACATCGTTTCCACAATAACATATCCAAAATTCAGATTTTTTTCTCTATTTTTCAAAATCGAAAACGGAAATTTAAAAAAAGTGACAAAATTCTGAAAAAATTCATGTGCATTCAGAAAGATTAACGAATTCATTTGACATGAAAAAAAAAATAACGTCACCAGGAAATTTGTTAAAAAATGATTTGTTTAAACAATTTGTTGATAACTTTTGGGCATTATTATTATTGAAAACGAACGCTCTTATCATCTTGATTGTGGTTGATTTTTTTCCGATTTTTATCTCAACCAAAAGTGAGTCGCGTCGTCAATATTGAGTACTTCGAGATGAGATAAAAATCGGAAAAAAATCAACCACAATCAAGATGATAAGAGCGTTCGTTTTCAATAATAATAATGCCCAAAAGTTATCAACAAATTGTTTAAACAAATAATTGTTTAACAAATTTCCTGGTGACGTTATTTTTTTTTTCATGTCAAATGAATTCGTTAATCTTTCTGAATGCACATGAATTTTTTCAGAATTTTGTCACTTTTTTTAAATTTCCGTTTTCGATTTTGAAAAATGGAGAAAAAAATCTGAATTTTGGATATGTTATTGTGGAAACGATGTAGATTACAATTCCGAAGTTTCCGGAGCGTGGAACTAATAGTTTTGTGAATACAGCCTTTAGAAATTTCCGAAAACGGAAATGTCAAAAAGGTGACAAAATTCTGAAAAAAATCATGTGCATTCACAAATATTAACGAATTCATTTGACATGAAAAAAAAATAACGTCACCAGGAAATTTGTTAAACAATTATTTGTTTAAACAATTTGTTGATAACTTTTGGGCATTATTATTATTGAAAATGAACGCTCTTATCATCTTGATTGTGGTTGATTTTTTTCCGATTTTTATCTCATCTCGAAGTACTCAATATTGACGACGCGACTCACTTTTGGTTGAGATTGTATAGCCTATACATCCTTAAATTATGGAAGAAAAAGGTACCAACGTTCACGAGGCGGCAAATAGTGTTCGTCAGCGTTAGACGTATTTAACTGCGTAAGTAGGATATCTTCTTTCAATTCTCCCTGCAATTGTTCCACCTTCCCAGGCTCGAAAAAAAAAGATTTGTATCGAGGATCTAGATAAGTTGCTTTTTGATGTAGTGTTGTCCTTTTCACTACGCTAAATCTGACGTTTACACAATGCAGGATGTTGGCTGCAAACTCTTGACTTGTTCGTCCTGCTGCCGTAGTGAGATCAAAATCCATATTCTCCAAGGCATTTGTGATACCGTGAAGCATCGGGATTACCATCGATAAGGTTGGATACTCGACTCCACATGAAAAAACGGTGGCTTCGTACAGGGGTGTCAATACGTTAATTAAGTTTTTGATCGTCTTCCAGTCCACCCCACTTAGTGCTTCCACGATTGTCGAATTAGCAAGAACTTGTGACAAAGGTGTCTTCAATTTGCACATCCTCTCCAACATCGCATACTCGGAATTCCATCGAGTGTCAACCATTTGCTTAAGTTGTAAGGGCTGACAATCTGGGTTCAATTCTTTTTGAGCCGTTTCGAATGCTCGTCTGGCTGGATCACAATGGTGGAAGTGAGTTGCGACGCGTCGAGCCTGAGTTCATTAACAATAAAAGGGTAAAAATCAAAACACAATAGAAAAAAATGGCCTGCGAAGATTTTATGTTGAATTAAGAAAAGAAACTTAAATTACTTTTGCTAAAACATCATCAACTCCGTCTGTCAGTTTTCTAGCATCGGACAATGCCAATTGCAAAGTATGTGCGAAGCAGTAAAGGTGATTCCAGTTAGCATTGTCCACTGCGATTGATACGTTTCTAGCGTTATCTGTGACGAAGTAAGTGTTTGAGTTGTCGAGGTCAAGCGATTCCCAATCAGATATCATTGTTTCTAAGTTTTGTCGCAGATATACGCCGGTATGACGATCCTTCAATTGACGCATCCCTAGTGTCAGATTCTTTTGTGTAAAATCCTTTGTTAAGTAATGTAGAGTCAACGACATGTAACTGTCCCCAGCGCGCGATTGTCAACCATCGGTTGTGAATGACGTACTCATCAGGCCGTGCTCGATGTCATTTGCTAATTCTTTTCTCATTTCTTCCTTCGTTTTGTGGTACAAATCAGGTAGAAGGCTTCGAGAAAACGTCGTTCGACTAGGTGGTTCGTAGTTGGGTGCCAATTTTTTCAACACTTTTTTGAACCCTCGATCTTCCACACAAGAAAAAGGTTTCAGGTCCAGAGCCATCATTTCCATTAGTAATTCGTCAATCTCATTTTTCTCTGTCGCGAACAGTTCATTTTTTTTACGTTTTCTGCCCTCGTTGTTCTGCTTCTTTTTACGTTTATTCACTTTCTCTTCATATTCTTCCCACTCTGGTTTGTGTTTTGCTCGCAAATGATTTATCATCGGAGTCGTTGTGCCTAGCAAAAATAGTATATTATGCTACAAGGGAGGAAAGAGCGCGATTTTCGCCGAGTGCGAGGTTTGCTGCCCGAGGTACGAGCGAAGCGAGTGCAGCGAGGGCAGCACGAACACGAGGTGAAAATTGCGCTCCTCTCGTGTGGCATATGCTATTTTTCACCCGACTTCGATAAAATTACCTTATTCCGTCGCTGTAACACGAGTGGAAAGTAGGTAGTCAATTTTTTACCAGAAGGAAGAGAAGTGATTAACCGGGCAGAAAAGTCCACTTTTTTGCCCGGCTATTCACTTTTTTGCCCGGCAATCGACTTTTCTTCCCTCTGGTCCGAAATTGACGACTTTCGACCCGCGTTTCAGGGGCGAAATACGGTCATTTTATCGTAGTCGGGTGAAAAAATATTTTCGGTTCATAATTGTTGCCGTGATAATAGAGAACTTGCATGATTTCAGTATATGAATATTTCAACAATACTTTGGGAGTGAGAGACTTTTCTACACAGTCAACGTGCTACACGAAGTATTCCACAGCACTTTTTTCTACATAGTTTTTTTCTACACAATTTTTGTCCACACCATTCTTTTCTACACCGCTTTCTTCTACACCGTTATTTTACACTGATTTTTTTTCTATAGACGAATCGTCTTAAAGATTTCTGACTAACATATTTCACGGAAGTAGTATCTCAGAAAATATAAGCTTTCGGGACAAAAAAATGTATATGGGGCATTCCAGCCATTATCGCCCAAGATTTAATTCGACATTTTTTAATTTTTTTTTTTTATAATTTCATACGATGTAGGTCTATACCACAAGGGCCTCTCTGAATTTTTGCAAAAAATTTTTTCTTGCCGTTTTTTTGTTATGAATATTACAAAGTCCGATTAGAATACATCCTTCGATCGCCTCCATAAATATCGTAATAAATATCGTAATAAATATAAATATCAACAAAACACAGGTATTCTACATCCAAGAACTTGATTTTTGAGACCTGGCCGATCGTGGGGGAATCAATCTTTCCATGACTTTACCTACAATCACAATTGAAAAAAACGTTTTCCAGCGTCCATAAATATCGTTCGAGTGATATTATCATTGATATTGCATGCAGGGGTAGTAAAATCAGCACATACTATATCTGGTGTGAGTTTTTAAGAATAAGTTTATTAATTTTACAATATACGAATGATATATGTCATTCGTATATTGATATACATCAATGATATATATCATTCGTATATTGTAAAATTAATAAACAGATATAGTATGTGCTGATTTTACTACCCCTGCATGCAATATCAATGATAATATCACTCGAACGATATTTATGGACGCTGGAGAACGTTTTTTTCAATTGTGATTGTAGGTAAAGTCATGGAAAGATTGATTCCCCCACGATCGGCGAGGTCTCAAAAATCAAGTTTTTGGATGTAGAATACCTGTGTTTTGTGGATATTTATATTTATTACGATATCTATTACGATATTTATGGAGGAGAATGAAGGATGTATTCTAATCGGACTTTGTAATATGTACATAACAAAAAAAAGACAAAAAATAAATAAAAATTTTGAAAAAATTCAGAGAGGCCCCTATGGTATAGACCTACATCGTATGAAATTATAAAACAAATTGAGAGGTTTTCCGGCTGCGCGACGAGACGGTTGACAGTTAGTCAACACCGCGAAACTAACGTGAATATACAGCGAAAGAGGGGAGGTGGAGATAAAAAGTGGTGGGTGAGTGAAAAAGCGCAGGCGAAAAAGGACAGGGACTGAAAAAAAAACGGGGTGAGTGAAAGGGGGTGTGAAGTCGGAGTGGATAAAGCCGTAAGGGACGAGTGAGGTTAGGCAGCGCGGGGGACCGCGCACGCACGAAAACGGCGGAGCTAGAGACTGCTCTAGTCAGAGTAAAGTGGGTGTCGAGTGCGATGCCGGTGATGAGAGACGACGACTCGGGAAGGGGGAGGGAGAGAGGAGGGGGACCTGGGCGCGGGAACGGTTCAAACCAAGTAGGCGGTACGGGGGAAAGAGAGTCACGTCTGACAGAGGGTAAAGGCGCGTTGGGCCGGCCGACCACGGCTCAGGTATTGGAAAGAGAGGGAGCAAGGATCTCACCGGCGATAGAGAAATTTCTGGTGGGTAAAAAGAGCGAGGACAAAGGGAAAGAGATAGAAGAAGAAATGGAGGAGGGGGGGAACGAAACAGACGAAGGGTCAGTAGACAAGAAAAGATTGAGATCAGAGAAGGAAGGAGACGAAGAGACAGACGAGTGGGAAGAAATAGGGAGAAAGGGAGGCAAGAGACCGAATAAAAATAAGTCACCCAGAGAAAAGAAGAAACAAGAGGGAAAAGGAGAAGAAGAGACAGTAGGAAGCTTAGGCAGAAGAATGGACGACAGGTGGGAGAGAATGATGAATTTCCTGACGGAGAGATTCGACAAACAAGAGGAAGGGATAAAGGTGATAGAAGAGGACGGAAAGGAGACAAAAAGAGAAGTAGCGGGACTAGCAAAGAAGCTAGAAGCGGCAAACGAAACGTGGAGGAGAGAAAAAACGGAACTAGAAGAGAGGATCAGAAAGTTGGAGAAAGAGAAAGAGGAATGGACCGAGAGGGAAAACAAGACGAGGAGAGAATGGGAGAGAAACATGGAAGAAAAACTGGATACCAAGATCCAGAGACAGGGAGATAAAGATCGGGAGGAAGAAGTGAAAAGAAGAAGATGGGAAGAGAAAGTGGAGGAAAAAGTAAAAAAGGGGGTCGGGAATCCAGAGGAGGGGAGGGTGAGAATGATAGAAAGGAAGATCAGACAAATGGACGACGAGATAGAGAAACAAGAGAGACGAAAGAGGAAGAGGAACGTAGTGGTCAGAGGTCGCGAAATAGACGAGGCAACGAACAAGGCGGAAGTTGCTCTAAGCGCACTGAGCACAGCAGCAGGAGGAACGATCGAAGCGGAGGACACACAGGTGATAGCAGGAGAGAGAGGGGGAATGGTGATAGTGAAGATAAAGACGTGGGAAGAAAAAAGAAGGGTAATGAAAGGAAAGAAGAACCTGAGCCCAAGAAAGATCTTCATAGACGACGACCTGACAAAAAGGGAGAGAGACATACAAAGAATGATAAGGGAAAGAGCGATGGAACTGGAGAAAGGGGGACACGTAACCTCCACAGGCTACCAGAGAATGTGGATCGACGGAAAGAGACACGATTGGTGTGACTGGTCCGAAACAATAGGAGAAGATGTAGAAGCAGTAAGGCAGCCGAGACAGGGGGAAGGGGCAGGGGAGCAGTAAAGATGCTTTTCTGGAACGTGGCAGGATGCAGAAACAAGGACGAAGATTTTTGGGAGTTCGTGGAAGAATTTGACGTAGTAGGACTAACGGAGACATGGATAGAGGGGAGAGAATGGGACAGCTGGGAGAGAAGACTGCCGAAGGGATGGACGTGGAAACACCAAGCGGCGACTAGAGAGGCGACGAGAGGGAGGGCTATGGGGGGAATACTAACGGGAGTAAGAGACGAACTGAAAGAGGAAGAATGGGAGGAAGAAGAAAAAGAGGGAATACAGAAGAGGAACATAAGGGTAGGAAAAGAAAAATGGACGATAGTCACGCTGTACAACAAAGGGGGAAAGAAGGAGAAGCTGGAAGAATTAGCCAACCTGGTGGAAGAGGACGGGAGAGGCAAAAAGCTGATAATTGGGGGCGACTTCAATGCAAGGACAGGCAACGGGGGAAGCAGAGGGGCGGTAGGAGAGGAAAGGGGGGAGGGAGGGGGGAGGGGGACGAGAGATAAAGAAATAAATGCAGAAGGAGAGGCACTATTGGAGGCGGCAGCGGGGAACGGATGGACGATACTGAACGGAAACATGCACGGTGACGAAGAGGGCGCCTATACCTACATAAAAGGGGCACACAAGACGGTGATCGACTATGTACTGGTGAACGAGGAGGCGTGGGAGGAAGTTCAGGAATTCAGGGTGGTAGACAGAACAGAATCGGATCACCAACCGGTAACGTTGAGAATAACAGGGGAAGTAAGGACAAAAACAACAGAGAAAAAAACAAAGCAGACACAGCTATGGGGAGTATAAGAGAGAGCAGAGTACAAGAAAAGGATCGGGGAAAAAGAATGGGGGGCAGAAGGGGACTGGGAAGAACTGAGTAAAGCGATAAAAGAGGCAACAGTAACAGGAACGAGGAAGACAGAATGGAAAACAGGAAAAAACGCTTGGTGGGACAAAGAATGCAAGAAAGAGAAGAGGGAACTGAGGAAAATATGGGGGAGAGCAAGAAAAGGGAATTCAGCAGAGGGATACGCGGAGGCAAGGAGAAAGAGAAAGGAATACAACGAGAAGTGCGAAAACAAGAGGAAGGAATGGAAGAGGGAGGAAGAACGGAAGCTAGAGGCGATAAGATCGGAGACTGAGGCGTGCGAGTACGTAAACAAGTACAGAAAAAACAGAATAGGGGTGAGCGAAAAGATTTCAGAAGAAGAATGGTTAGAGTTTTTCATAGAGAGCCTGGAGGGCAGAAGGGAGAGACCAGAAGATGGAGAAAACAGAGAAAGAAGAGAAGGGGTAGAAAGAAGTCAGATAACGAGAGCGGAAGTAGAAGAACAAATAAAGAAGCTAAAAGAGAAGAAAGCGCCAGGAGGAGACGAGATAAGAAACGAAGCCTGGATACACGGGGGAGGGAAAGTAGGGGATAAACTGTGGGAGGTAATAAAAAAGACATGGGAAGGGGGAGGATACCCGCAGGAGTGGAGGGACGGAGTGATCGTGCCGATATACAAGAGAGGGAACAGAGACGAAGCAAAGAATTACAGAGGGGTGACGCTCACGTGCACGGCGTACAAGGTATACACGTCATTAATAAACAAGAGAGTAATGAAGGAGATGAAGGAGAGAGGGAAGTTCGGAGAGACGCAAGCGGGATTCAGAAAGGGAAGAGGAACGATGGACAACATATACATCCTGAATCACGTGGTACAGACAAGGATAGCGAAGCCAAGGGGGAAAGTATTCCTGGTGTTCATAGATCTAAAGGCCGCATTCGATAAGCTGGATAGGGAGGTGATGTGGAAGGCGATGGAAGAGAGAGAGGTGAGCGAAGAGCTTATTGAGAAAGTAAAAGAGATATATAAAGAAACTAGGTGCAGAGTAAGAACAGGGGACACGCTGTCAGAAGAATTTTGGGTAGATAAAGGGGTGAGACAGGGTTGCCCACTCAGCCCGACGCTATTCAATATATATATAGCCGATCTGGAAGAAGTGATGAAGAGGGGACAGGACGAAGGAGTGGTAATTGGAAGTAAGAAGATATGGACCCTGGGGTACGCGGACGACATAGTACTAATGGCGGAGACGCAGGAGGAGATGAAAGAGATGATAAAAAGGGGGGAGAGATATTTCAAAAAGAAAAAATTGATAGTGAACACGGAGAAAACAAAAGTGATGGTATGCAGTAAGGGGGGAGGAAGGAGGAAAGGGATAGAATGGAGGTGGGAGGGAAGGGAGCTAGAAGAAACAAAGACGATGGACTACCTGGGATACAGATTCAAGAGAAACGGAGGACAGGAAGAACACGTGAAAGAAAGAGTAAGAAAGGCGAACCTAGCAATGGGGAAAATATGGAGTATCGGAGAAAGGAACTTCGCAGGAGACATCAGATGGAGACTAAAACTCTTCGACACAGTCATAAAGAGCATCATGCTATACGGGGTGGAGGTATGGGGATGGAAAGAGAGGGAAGAAACAGAGAGGACCCAAGAGAAATATCTAAAATGGATAATGGGACTAGAGAGAACAACACCAGGATACGTAGTGAGAGAGGAACTAAAACGCGAGAAAATAAGCGTGACTACAGGAAGCAGAGCAATCGGATTCGAAGAGAAGATAGACAGGGACCAAACGAAGATGCTGCTGAGGGAATGCCGGAAGGAGACGAGAAGGGACGAGACGAGGGGGGAAAGAACAAAGTGGATGGAGGAGAGAGAGGGTTACCTAAACAGAAGCGGAATCAGCTCGGCGTGGGTAGAGATAGAAAGGATGAATGGAGGGACAACAAGAGAACAAATAGAAAAAAGGGACAGGGAAATACAAGAACAAGAAAGGAGAACAAAAATCCAAGAATCAAGAAGTACTCCAAGATACAAGTTAGTGATGACGGAAACGATGATACCGGAGTATATAAGAAATAACAAGGGAAAGAAGGATAGGGGTATAAGGACGGTAGCGAGGCTAAGATGTGGAAATGAAGAAAGAAGAAACAAATACTGGTTGGGAGAAGAAGAAAGAAAATGTAGGATCTGCAAAGGAGAAGAGGAATCGATGGAACATCTGACCGAAAATTGCACGGAAAGCCTGAGATGGAACGAGGGTGTCGAAAGCCTGCTGAGTGAGAACGGCCGAGGGGTGGAATGGGGTAGGAGGCTAGAGAGAGAAAGGCGCGAGGCGAGGCTGAGACACGAGGCGGCACGGGGGCAAGGGGAGGGCGGGCTGCCAGCGTGAGCCGCGGGGTCGACCCCTCACGGGGCAGTCCGGACGGGCAGCAGGGGAGTGGGAGTGGGAAAGGGGACAGAGCGGCAGATGATGAAGTTTAGCAGAGGAAGAAAGAAGGAAGAAAGAAAGACCAAAGCAAGAAAAGAGTAGGAGCGAAGCAGAAAACGAGAACAGAAAATAGAGAATCGAAATGTAAATATTTAGTTGGAATAGAACAGGGAAGGCAAAACAAAGGAAGCATGGAAAGGAATACGTTAGATAGAAATGTAAAAAGAAAATGTAAAAATGTAAATGGGGTAGTCCAAATGAAAGTGAACAGAGTTTGACCCCGACCCTCACCGAATTAGTCGCCGATTTTTTTCCGTATTCTACTCCACAAAAGGTACACTTTCCGATTTTTCTTAGATTTTTTAGACTCATAGCTCGGTCGCGGCGATTTTTTCAAGTTTTTCCATTAATCTAATACAACTCTGAGGTCTTGCATTTTGTCGCAAAGTCATAGAGGAAAAAAAGTTTAGGTTTCTTTTGATCTTTACAAAAATATTTTTTCACGAATTTTCAGAGCATGCGAAATCGTTGATTTCGACGAAAAACGCAGAAAAATTGAGTTATCTCGGAAAACCCGTTTTCAAAAATTTCGAAATTTTTTGTCAATTTTCTTTGGTCAAAAACACACAACTTTCATATAAGACATATTTTGGGCACGGCCTTCGTTCGGGAGCTACGCCACGTTTTATGTGATAATATCGGTAAAGTACGTAAATCAATTTTTGTTAAATATTTAGTATAAATCACTCGAGGTCGAATCGCGAGTTTTGAATGTGGTCAAAAATTTTCTCGAACATAAAATAGAACATTGAAAATCATAATTGAAATAGTATATTGTGTATCAAGGGCACAAAGAACTATTTTTCGAGTGTGCTGCAATCACACTCACCGTAATAGACTTGCGCCCGTCATGCACGCGATTTTATTCTCAACACCTGGTCTGCAGAAATGCATCTTTTCAGACCGAGTGAGCGGGCGCAAAACAGCACTTTGCGCCCGCGGGCCGAAAAGATCTGTTTTGCGCCCGCTTAAGAGGTATGAAAAGTGGCATTTTGCGACCGGGTTTAAGAAAAGGACTTTTCCGCCCGAGGACCGAAAAGATCTGTTTTGCGCCCGCTCAAGAGGTATGAAAAGTGGTATTTTGCGATCGGTGTAAGAAAAGAAAATGAAGTACAGATGCAAATCAATCTGTCACGGGTTTTATCTACGTGCCAAAGCTGAAATTCTATCTGATAAAAAGATTGAAATTGATTCCCTCCCGTAAAGTCGACACTAACCACGATTCGTAAACGTCATAAGTAATCACTGTAAGACCACTGATCTTGGGCTAATCAGAAAACAAATAAAACAAATTATTATAAAGATTCCAGGATACTAAAGTTTTTTGACTCTTGGAACATTGAGTTTGTAAACACTTAATCGTGTGTCGAAGTTGATGACGAATAAAGTGATTTTGATTTTAGGTATGAAACACAAAATTTGGGGTCGAATCCGCCTAAAGTGATTTAAGGGGGCGTCCATTAATCACGTGAGGCTTCAGGCAGGGAGGGGGGGGTCGCTAGAAAAATCACGGCCGATCACATGGGGGGAGGGGGGGGTCATTTGAACGAATCACGTATATTTTTCGTTCAACAGTGCGAAAGAATCTCTACTTATTGAAGACTTTCAAATGTCCCGCGATTGACAATTGACTCTACTACGCAAATGAGTCATTTCATTTCATGTTTCTCTGATTTGTGTGTATAGAATGTATTTTTTTATAAATAATCACGTGATAGCGGGGAGGGGGGGTGGGGTTGGATACAGTCTCACTTAAGATCACGACGAGGGGGGGAGAGGTCAGAAACAGCCCAAAATGCATCACGTGATTAATGGACGCCCAATATACGAAATATAAAAAAAAAATTGATTTACGTAGTTTACTGATATTATCACATAAAATAAGGCGTAGCTCCCGAACGAAGGCCGTGCCCAAAATATGTTTCATACGAAAGTTGTGTGTTTTTGGCCAAAGAAAATTGACAGAAAATTTCGAAATTTTTGAAAACGGGTTTTCCGAGATAACTCAATTTTCATGCGTTTTTCGTCGAAATCGACGATTTAGCATGCTCTGAAAATTCGTGAAAAAATATTTTTGTGAAGATTAAAAGAAAAATAAACTTTTTTTCCTTTATGACTTTGCGATAAAATGTAAGACTTCAGAGTTGCATTAGATTAATGGAAAAACTTGAAAAAATCGCCGCGCCCGAGCCATGAGTCGAAAAAATCTAAGAAAAATCGGAAAGTGTACCTTTTGTGGAGTAGAATACGTAAAAAAATCGGCAACCATTTCGGTGAGGGTCGGGGTCAAACTCTGTTCACTTTCATTTGGACTACCCCAAATATAAGTAAATAATAAATAAATAGAGTAAGAAATGAAGTAGGGAATGAGGAAAATGAAGTATGGAATGAGGCATGGAATGAAGTAAACATAATTATTAGTTAATAAATTAGAAATAGGATTAAGGAGAAATGTAAAATGGAAGGAGAAACGGGCTGTCGCCGAAAGGCAAGCCTGAGAGAAAATAAATATTACTACTATTATAAAACAATTTAAAATATGTCGAATCAAATCTCGGGCGATATGACATGAAAGACATAAAGAAAAAAAAGATAATTTTATTGTCAACCAGGTTGCATTTGGTCCGTACACATCAAGTATTATTGACGTCGCGTAGAATCTTGATGACATATCGAATAATGCTGTGTAAAATAATGTCGTGAATAATAAGTTTTATCCCTCAGGAAAATCTGTACTCTCTCGTCTTCAACCGTAGTAAAAAAAGGTTTACCGTGCAAGTTCTCAATAAAAAAAAAAACCGTTATGAAGACGTCAAAAATTAGCTTTACCGGTTTTTAATTGTAAAATCGTTGAACACTGGTTACAAATGGCCTTTCGATAATTAATGGTGCACAATTTATAGTAATCCCAGGCAACGCTACGAGTAGAATTGTTATTTGGCACCAAACCACCCGAATTTTCAACGTTTGCCTCTTCGTCTTCACTTTCCGTCGAATCAACATTTTCGGATTCGGTTCTTCGTGTCGAAGTTGATGGCTGAATATCCGCCATTATTGAAAATGCCAGTAGAATACACGTATCCACAATAAGATTCGACAACAATTGATTCTCAACAAACAATCAAACAACACGTTTCAGTTGTTTCAAAAACTTTCGAAGGGTACGGTGTGAAGGTAGTCAACTGTGCGAAATTTTATCTCCAGTTGCGGTCGGTAAAATAGCCAGCGCTTGAGTGCACGACTGCAGTCTCACGACGTTGCGTCTGCTCTGCTGCTTTACCGACACAAATCATCTTCGTAAAAATAAAAAACCGTCAGTCATTTAATTAAGGAGGTTCCGCAGCCCCTCGTTTGCGGGGCCAGGGGACAGGGAAAATATCTTCCTTACCGACCGTTCCTTTGACTATACGAAGTTGGTACTACTGCTACGCTCCGCGGTCGCGAAATATATACGTATAGACATAACCAACAAACCGAGTTAACGACACCAACCTCAATTCTATTGTTACTATCATATGATAGTAAGCGTTTCGTATGACAGAAACAATAAAAACAAGATTTCGAAGACTTTAAATATTTCTCCGGTTACCGCGTTTAAAGATGGCGCGCTAATGCTCCGAGGCTCGGAACCAGCACTGTCGCCAACCTCATAACCTCACTCGCACGATCTGCGCTTTGCAACTTTCTCTCGCTTGTTTAATAATGAAATGAACGGTGAGATACTACCTTTTTTTGGATATTATCACCGTGAATATATTGATCTTCCATATTCTTTAATCTTTCACGGCTGTGTCATTCCAAACATACTTTTTTTTAGCTTCAAAGGGGCGCTCCCATAAGAGCCCATGTTAAAGTCAAAATGTTCATTTATTGTTTTCAGCCAAAATCCACGGGCAAAAATTTTGAAAAAATTCTAAAAATCAGAGAGTAAAAAGTGTGACAACTAGCCCCGGTCTCCCCTACAGCTTATTTTGACCAGTATAGGGTGAGAATAGCTTTGCAAAGCTATATTCCTCGAGCTATTCTCAGAGCGAAGAAATTTAGACGCAGAAAGGTCCAAGGATTTTGAAGAAAGAAGGTTTTCAAGAAAACTGAAAATTGAAAAATATACGACAGAACAGCTGCTTAAGAACGAATAAAATTGAAAAACGAAACTGTATGTACATAATTTTTCATCAATTTGTAGCCGAAGTATAATGCTCGTGTAACCGAAAATCACTTCGGTTCGAACTCAACGTAAACAAAGTAGTCGTTACATTGTCTAAAAAGTGGATCAGCTCCCACATAAATCGGGATGGAATTTCAAAAATTTGTGTGCAGAAAACAATTTAGATGAAAAAAGCGCTAGGTTGCTGAGAAATTAAAATCTTGCCCCAAAGTGATTTTTAACTTTGGCATAGTTCGTAGTAGATTGTTGATCGAGTGGGATGTGTTTCGTTTTTGTAAACAGTACGCGTATACATCCTTTTAAGGTGGCTCAAGCACGAACACGTTTAGCTACCGAAAAAAATAATTTTTTAGGATATCGTACATAAAGTACCCGTTTTCACGTACGAAAAATATCAGACTAGTTTATCGACCAGATAAGAGAGAAAAAAATACTTGGAATTCGATTTTTCAACACAGGACTTACGGGAGAATCGCGCCGTCAGACATGGGCCGGGTAATATTTCGATATTCACGCTACCGATGCTGTCGAAAAACTAGATAAATGTCGATTAAACCATGAAGATTACGAATACGTCAATTAAGTATGGGGTTCACGACTTATTTCAAAAGATATTAAATGTTAAAGTGTCTGAAAATTCGCAATTGAGAAAGGTTTGGTACCCGCCTGAAGAACTGGCAGCGTCGCCCAAATCATGTGACGTGAATGACGCAAGAGCGCATGCGTGAGAATTGAATATTTCCAGTTCACCTAACCTATCTTTCAAAACATCTGTGACTGACGTTTTAGCAAAATTCGTTGTAATGAATTACCAAACCGATGAAAGAACCCGAATAAGTTCGTGGTTAAAGAAAATTACGATGCACGGAAATCCGTTAAAGGAAAATGACAAATTTATTCCATTTAGTAAACGAAAAATAGTTTATTAGGAATAATAAAAAATATATTTGTTACCTAATATTGCACAGTGCATAAAAATGCAAATAAAATTAAAATTATGTAAAGCTGAACCCAGTTACATGGTCCTTAAATGCTCAAGCATCTTCTCAATGACCTTCTTGGTCTTCGTGACCCTCGGCTTGCCTCCGATATCTTCACCCAGTAATAAATATACTCCCTCGTCGCCGCCAGTTTGGAAAGCTCTCTTCAATAACGATTGATCAATCCCTGCCTTAGCAATTTTACCTCGCATATGCTCTGAAATTCCTTTGTATATCTCCAAAGACGATTTGTTGATCGCGTTTTTTTTTGCAGTATCATCAGCTTTCAGCAAACTTATAACGCTTCTTGTATGCTTTATTATTAATGCTTCATCAACTTCTAAGCTTTGTAATAGTTTCGATAAAATTTGCACATCGTTGATAGCATTATGTGCTGCTTGTAATTCAGTACTAGGGTCAAGGTAATCTGCAGCCAGCGCCTCTTGAGTAAACTTTTGTTTATTGATCTTACGATCAGGAAGTTTTTCCTTGAGTACGGGCAGTGTGTCTGCAAATCCGACAACAACTGATGTAAACTCTTTCATCGCACCAAGTTCAGCTGTCAGATTTAGGATCCGCGGAGCGTCAAATCTGCAAATCAATCGTACAACAGAAATAAGAAAGCACATCGTGCATAAATGTTCCTAAATCCGATCAATTTTACCAGAATAATAATTACCTGAAGCCGTTGTGTGCCACAAGGATAACTGGCTTGCCTTGAGACTGCAGGAATTCCGAAAAGCCGGTGAATGCAATTCTAGCTGGAACTGTATCCAATTTCACATCTTTTAAATACATTTCACCGTTTGCAATTCTTAGTCCAGTGACTTGAGCAGCTCCTGGTGTCATGCCTTTCGATGGAATGATGTAGGAATTGAACTGATCCTTCTCAGTACATAGCGATCTACGTATGAGTTAATTTGCGCTTATTAGTTTCATCAGATTGGACATGAAAATTGCTCGTATGTGGAATTAATATCTACCTGGCAAATTTCGGACGTTTTATGCAGTCCAGTAGTTTCCAGATCGAATATAACAATGCAGCACTTACTGAAGTCTCTGCTTTCTAGATATAAGAAAATTATCTGAGTTTCGCTGATATTCTTATTTTGATTACTAATTACGCATGAGTAACTTACCAGTAGGAGATGGATTTTCGAGTAAATCCGAAACATTACTCAATCCGCTCTCAGTTGAATAGGTGATACCTTCTCGTTTTGATATCCCAGCATTTTTTGTAGATCTTTGGTTTTTAGCAAATAGTCTCCTTCTTTTATATCCGACAGATCTTCTCGACAGTGCCTGCGCCTCTCTGATCTGATCTTTCCGCTTTCTGTATTTTTTGGTCTCTGTGCCAGGGGAAAAACTCTCCAACTCATTGACATCGACAATGTATGCAGTGCCAAGGTTTTTTTGGCTTACGGCAGCTGCCACTCTGGTGTCAAAAGACTCCGATCCACCATAAAATTTAGATTTTGGATGTTTGCTAGCCACAATATTATTAAAACTTTCATTTGCCTGGCTTGAAGCACATTGTGCTAGTTTGTTAGCGTTGGTAGCAAAACGATCGAATAATTTGGACATAGACTGTCTGAGGCCTGCGTCGGAGAGTGGTTTTCCATGAGGAAGATTTTTGTGAACGAAATTATCGCCCATAGATTTGTAGTCGCACCATTGATTACAGTTACCGTGTTCGCCAAATGCATGGGGAACTACATTGTTCAGTGAAGCCTGAACAGCATCTGGATTTCCCTTATTCTGCTTCACTGCGCACGAAAAGCAATGCGAGAAATATGTAATGAGCGTCGGCTGCAGCTTCATTGCATACAGAGCATTTTTTAGAGCTTTGTGCGCGTGGTTAAAATCCGACCACTTCTCTATTGGTTCGCCAGCCTCTCTACGAACCGCTGCAATAGTGCATGAATCGTCGTCACCAATAAGAACAGAAATTTTTGAATTTTCAGCTTTCAAAAGTTCGTTTCTGTTGACTAATTCTATGGCCATGTCAGGCTCCATCGCCTTCGCTGATCCAGAAAAGTTACGTCTACAATTGTGGTCCTTCTTGTATCCTGACTCACATTTCCGACATCTCTTACTGCGAGTACAGTAGGATAGGACCTTACCTGTATGGTGGCCAATAAGTAAACTATGACCTGTGTAGTAAATTACTTATTATTAGAGAAATATTCTTCTGTTTGAGTACATAGTTGTATCCGACGTAAGTTGATGTAATGACCGGACAAACTGTTGTACGCGTGACCGGTGCCTCGCTTCTGCCATCCAGCATCAAACGAAGCAATTAGTTTACTTGGTGTACTTGATATGGGTGCCATATCACTTACGTTCATCTCAGGATTTGGGATAGGGAATGGACGTTCCGTCGAAGGCAAATCATTGCTTTGGTTACTGCGGAACAAAATCAATAATAAAGTCATAAAGACGCAGAATCAACTTCACCACTTCTGTGGCAAATGTACACTTTTTGTTGTATTTTTTAGTTATATTAATTGAGAACACATTACTAGGAATCAATAGGAATTTTTATTTTCATATACAAATCATTTTCATCTTTCATTTTCAAGTCAGGTTATATGCTTATTGGGTATATGTATGTATACAGTTGTGAGACGACAATTTTATTCAGGATTCTTTTCCTCGACGATTATATATGTAATACATAATATATAATATAATACATTTCATGCAATAAATTACTACAATTCACTGAGCACGTAGTAAAATTGTTCTTCAGTATCGATTGGAGTATTATTCACGATTCAAAAAAGTAATTCAATTCCATTTCTATGTTACAGGAATATTTTATTTGATTGCATATTAATTAAGTAATCTAAATGTAAATAATTATTAGAATTTCCTGATTTTCGTTCAAAAAACGATCAAAATGAATTTAATAAATAGTAAATAAAGTTTCTTATATTCTATAAATGTAAATAATTATTTGAATTCTCAGATTTGCGTTGAAGTAACAATAGAACTGAATTCACCGAATGATAAATAGTTTCTTATACTGTATAATAGTTTTTCCAACAGTTAACCACACATGCGGCGCATTGCATTATCGCTAAAAGCTATGTACAATAACAATTGATTTCGGTGATGTTTGAGGTAGAGAATCATAGATCCAAATATTCAAACTTCAATAAATACAAAATAATTTACGATAACTGAAAATGTCTGTTCGTCAACTTACTTTTCTTCTTGCTGGTTAGCTATCGACATTTGTTTTTCTTGCTTTATTCCGACTCTGCAGCTTTCTTTCGCCACTGCTTCAATCGCAGGACCCACGACTCTTTCATGTCTCTTCAGCAAGGTTCCGCTAACGCTAGGCATATTCATCGATGAGCAAATACTATTCATCTGACTCTCACCTATGCCGGTGTCTATGATTGCTGTGAAAGAGATGAGAAATCGTTTACAAATTGCCAAAGTGTAATTGACACTACGACACTTCCATTATACTTCGTGTCTCGTCCTCCAGATTACAATGTAGTACACACTACTCCGACCAAATTATACCACGTTTTCAGAGTTTAAAAAAGAAGCGCGCCACCGTTCAGGTGGCGCCCCCGTCCCCAAGTCTCTTCATAACATTTTCTACGTGCCGAAGAATACCACGCGTAAGTATTTCCCGTAAGTATTATAACTGAAATTAGAGTTTCAGATCACGGGAAATCGTAGACGACCCCGTCCCAGAACCTCAGGAGCCCCGACGAAGACGATGGAAGGATCGGAAGTAAGTTGAAAAAGCCAGAGTCCTGGAATAACACGGTTCAAGAACCTAACCTTACTTCCAACAAGCGCCGGCCAACAGCCCTGAGACAAATCCATTGAGACGATGACTTTGACCAAAAGGCAAAGCATATCGTACTCGTCATCTGGTAGAACTTATCCATAGGACAGTCACCCAGATTGATAGCATAGTGGATCAGCATTCTACAACTATAACACAGGTAAATCCGCTGAGACGATGACTCGTAGTGAGCATATCGTACTCGTCATCTGGTAGAACTTATCCATAGGACAGTCACCCAGATTGATATCATAGCGGTTCATCATTTTACAGCTATAACACAGGTAAATACGCTGAGACAATGACTCGTAGTGAGCATATCGTACTCGTCATCTGGTAGAACTTATCCATAGGACAGTCACCCAGATTGACAATATCTATCTATTTTGAGAAAATAATTCCCAGTTAAGGAGTCCTGGAATGACAGGATCAGGACCGATCAATTTTCAATCCTGCGTCTACGCAGGTGGGGCGAAGTAGGCAAGCATTCGATGCTGGTTAGGGAAACCCCTAAACAAGGGTCAATACGATACGGGTGATCAGACAAAGCCGATGCTCATATTTCAAAGGAGAATTCTATAGTCGTTCCACACGACTGATACAATTTTAACGCTGTGCTAAAGGGGCTCAGACCGGCTGACAATGCTCGTATTGCCAGAAAGGAATTTCTCAATCATTGGTCAACAAAACCAATTGATTTCTAGCACTATGCTCACGCAAGTACTCTGATACCGAGGCTTCTAATTTCAATAACAGTATTTCTCCATACTGAGTCCACAGGATCATACGGCTCAGCGCTGCACTCGCAAGAGTACTGGAATAGAACCCAGCTCTTATTTTTCATTCATGATTTTGAATTTCCTTCAGGATGTCTTCAATCTGAAAATCCTCAATCTTGTGTCCACAGGACTATTCGACTCAACACTGTACTCACAAGAGTGCTATAACAGAGCCCAACTCTTATTCCTCATGAACGATGTCTTCAATCCAGAAATCCTCAATCTTGTGTCCACAGGACTAGTCGACTCAACACTGTACTCACAAGAGTACTATAACAGAGCCCAACTCTTATTCTTCATGAACGATGTCTTCAATCCAGGAATCCTCAATCTTGTGTCCACAGGACTAGTCGACTCAACACTGTACTCACAAGAGTACTGTAACTAAGCCGCCGATCTTATTGCTAATAAAGAAAATCTTCCATCTCTGACCAACAGAAATTAGATTTGATACTGCTCTGACAGGAGCGCCGGGGCAGAGCCATACATCTATTCCCAACGAGGCAAGGCGTCAACAAAAACCACTCAACCGAACGTTTTTCGCAGGGTTGACGCACAACTGGTATTTTCACAAGAAATCAGACTCTAAAAGTGGGGAGAACAACAACAAGGGCCTGGTTAGACAGGTGAAGCTCAGGCAGACCTATACGAGGGGAATAAAAAGACGGGATTGTTTTTCAATGTCATTATTTGAACCATAACAGATCTCCAAGGAGAGTTACGAACCGCTAGACGCTCATTTTTTCCCAAATCTGAACTCGATTATCATCTTTAACCTAAGATCAATCAGAGAATCATCTTGTACTGCACCCCGATAAAATCTCTAAATTTAAACTGTTTGAAATGAGAATTTTTTACTTCGGCGAGCTTGGATCTTAAACCTGAGGACCGATAGGGCCTCAAAGGACAATGAAAATTTTTCTTCAACAAAAAGCTAGTTGCTAGGAGGATCATGGCCATCGATGGAATGTGAACACCGATTTGAACCCAGTACGATTGGTTGTGGACTCACAAGACACTTCGCAGCGCCTCTGAGCCTAAGCTGAATTTAGTTTTTGACTCATTCACCAAGTGGGTTGGAAGATCCACATGATCAATCAAGACCCAATTACCCAAAATCAGTATTTGATTGGAAAAAAGGCAAGTTCACTCATTGTCAGGTCTCTATACAACCGGAAAAGAACTTAACACACAGTTGTTGGAAAATATATCTACATCTAGTTGATGTTTGCCTATATCTCTATCGAAAATTCCAGTATAGATAGATGATTGAAACTTGGGTAACCCAATGCTCAACAAAGCTAGGTTTTCTTTTTCACGCTGGCAAGAGTCGATATGATCCCTGATTTAAGCTGGATTATTATCAAAGATATACTTGCTATATGTACATGCCTAACATTGGGATTTCATTGGGCTCCATTTGGTCTCACAAATATCGCCAATAGCTGACTTGGATCTGTGAAACCTGGTTCAAGCGAATATCACAAGTATTTAGATCAGAATTTCACTGAGTATTGTACTAAACTCATCAAATATGGCAAAACAAATCTCAGGATTTTCAGAAAGCTAAAAGCTCCTGAAAAACAAATCTTATAAAAAAAAAAATCATTCATTCACAGTGAATTTTTCAAGTACGAGATAACTTCTTGTGTTGATAAACTCAGGCACAATAAAGTACCTATATATACCACACACATGTTATATACATGAATATTTACCATGATTTCCGAAATCACAGTTATTCCATGTATTCAAAGAATATATTGGAAGCATTCACGATTGAAATTTTTTGTTTGTTTTGTCATTCATGTATTTATCTGTACGATTGCCTCCCTTCAAGAATACAATTTCGGAAAGGGACCCTCTAATTTTTTTATGTCAAATGCAATGACATTTTCAGAAAATTGCCCTTACAAGACTATAATGCTTGGCAATTGTTTACAGAATCACTGGATTTCAGTCAGGGGAATTATTCAAATGTTTGCGATGCCAAAAGCCGGCACGCCAACCAGCAGAATTGTAAAAAAAAAAAATATATATATATATAACAGGTTTCTTTGATGGTATTGAAAAGATTATGAATCTTTGAGTTACGGGTGGTGGGGCCGTTTGACCTACTGACCCTCACTTTGCACAGATGAATTATTTTCTCATTGTTAGTATAGCGGAATCAGTCCTTCATTCAAGAATTGCGCTATTCGACATTTCATTCTAGTCAACAATCTACAGCATACGAAGTTTTTTTCCTGACAAACAGGCCAAAAAATTAATATACCAAAGTTTTTTATGTTTCCAAAAATCGACGTTCACGATTAGGAATACATTCTCTGTTTTGAGATGAATCTGCAAAAAAAAAAAAAATAAAAAAAAAAAAAAATAAATAAATAAATAAATAAATAAAATTAAAAATTGAAAAATTAAAAAAAATAAATAAATAAAAAAAAAAATAAATAAATAAATAAATAAATAAATAAATAAATAAAATGAAATAAAAACAATAAATGGCAGCGGAAAAGTAAGGAGGGTTCTTCGCTGTTAGAACAACAAGGAAGATCGACTGAATTCAAAATTCAAACGCCTGTCATATCCGGCGGGCACAATTAAGTTGAGGCCAATACATCCTTTAGTGGAGGTATATTCAAGCTGCAATTCGCAGATTATTCAGCAAAGGATATTTCCTTGTGAAATCGCCGACGATATTAAGTGGTATGATTAAGTTGACCTTACACACAGAGCCATAAGAAATCCGAATTATCATAACTGAAATCTCTAATTATTGACTGCACTGATGATGCCTCTTTTTCGAATCAATAGTATGAATACCGTGATATCAGGATATGAAAAAAAAAAAAAGAGTAACGATAATAACAATAATAATAGAATAAGTTCATCAAGCGTATCTTACGCTGAATAGGTGTTTTATTTTCACCACAATTTCTTCTTGATAGACCTGAAACATCAGATGCTATGTTTTTACTGTAACCTGGATGATACGCATTCATTCGTAGACAGTTGGAAAAATTGTTTGGTACACTCTGAACAACTACATTGTAATCTGGAGGACGAGACACGAAGTATAATTGAACGATCAAACGAACTTACCTGTATGTGAAGTTCGATCGCAATTATACGAGGGTCTCGTCCTCCAGATTACATTCCCACCCTCAACAAGCTTGCTTGCCCAATCAAATTTCAAAGAAATTCTCACCCGAATCGGTACAAACAATTTTCGAAGGCTGCGTTCCGAAACTCATTGTGAACGCTGGAAATCAAAAATAAAAGAAAAGCTACAGAGCTGGGCTCCAATCCAACGATGCGACAAGGACAGAACACTGCTAACATATCACCCTCCAATTTCGGAACTCAGCCTACAAGGACTCTGAACATATGAAGAGACTTGGGGACGGGGGCGCCACCTGAACGGTGGCGCGCTTCTTTTTTAAACTCTGAAAACGTGGTATAATTTGGTCGGAGTAGTGTGTACTACATTGTAATCTGGAGGACGAGACCCTCGTATAATTGCGATCGAACTTCACATACAGGTAAGTTCGTTTGATCGTTCAATTCTATTTGATATACATACCAATCGCTGCTTTGAGATTCACATCGTGGCATCGCTTCTGTGCATTCAGTTTATTAGTATGAACGATGGTTAATTTTTGACACGTGGTGCAGGCCACTTTCAAAATGCTGGCGAATCCACACTTTCTTTCATTATTAACATTTCTCAACGATAATGAAAGGTCACAACTCTTGCACCACAACTGCTCCGCCAGAGTCTCCAGTTCAACAATTCTACGTCCTACGAGGTTAGGTTCGTTCGATGGTTCGTTCTCTGAGTTTGCGTGCTGTAAGATTGTTAGAGTATAAAGATACATTTCCAAGACAAATGTATTTATCAGTTTTTATTCATTAATCAAGTACATTTATTACAAAAATACTATTATATACAAAAAATATACGAAAAAATATACCTAACCTGTATCTTGGTGTTCCACGGTAGCCTCTGTGTCGCGAATTCAATTGCCCGTTTCACTTTTGCTTTCATGAACTTTCCTTTTCTTTTGCCCACACTGCAGCGCACGTTAAAAGGCATTTTTGATTTTTACTCATAAACTATCAAAAAGTACGCGTATATTTATTCAAAAAACCGCGAATGATTGTTGACAATCGCTCGAAACGAAGAAAATGGAGGCTTGAGAGAGACGGTCAATCGCGACGTTGCCATTCTTCTCTGTACAGTACCGTAACGTGAAATTACTCTTACTTTACGGTTCTTATTTAGCGGTATGAACTAATTATTATTCACATAAAATTATCAAAACTTTAATTAGAAGTAACTGTAGTGTCACAAAAATGCGTTTGCGGGAAAAAAAGAGGGCCTTCCTTCAGCCCCCACAAAAATCGGTCCTGCGTGCTTGAGCCACCTTAAGATTGTGCAATCATCGTAAGATCCGACGAATCATCGAATCTTTAAAAAAAATCGAATTATTCGAACTATTCGAACTATTCGAACTATTCGAATAGTTCGAACTATTCAAATAGTTCGAATAATTCGATTTTTTCGAATAGTTCGAATAGTTCGAATAGTTCGAATAGTTCGAATATTCGAATTATTCGAATTATTCGAATAGTTCGAATAGTTCGAATATTCGAATTATTCGAATTATTCGAAGATTCGAACTATTCGAAAACTCGAATATTCGATTCGATTTTCGAATCGAATAGCACTATTCGATTCGATTTTCGAATCGAATAGCACTATTCGATTCGATTCGATTAGAACACTATTCGCACAGCCCTAGTTTCCAAACAACCTCGAAAGCGTGTTACACTATGCAAGGAAATACAGGGGTATGGAAATATCTTATATTTATTCGAGTATAAGATGATTGAATACATAAACTATCAATCATTTACTAATATTATCTAGATTTTTGCGTCTTGGACCCACGGGTGTTGACTTGTTCTTGCAGTGAAGGTAGGGTAGACCGGGGTCAGTTGTGACAGGGGTCAGTTGTTACATCGCAAATATCTCTCAAAGTAAAATAAGTATGCGAGGGGCGACTCACTTCCGAATATATTCTAAAGAGCCGAATACTATCAACTATTTCAATACTATTCTGTTCTTAAATAAGTTATCCGAGAATTCATTACTTAAATATCGTAAATACGTTAAATAATGGGAAGAATATACTCGCTGCGTCTACGATTATACTCGCCAGGACTCGCTATGACTCGTATAGTATTCGGCGGTACTCGTCGCTCACTCGCTTCTTACTACCCCGTATTTCCATTCCAAATGCTTATATTTAACCTACTGCGCTTTATCTTTCTTATTATTTTCATAAATTGAAACTGATCTAACCTATCTATACCTCGCCTATACCTGTGAATTGGAAAACATACTGTGTGCAATGAATTTTATATTGTGGAATTGAAATAAATTGAAAATATACCTCGAAATATACTTGTGATTTGAAACTGGGTTTGAAAGAGTTATTGAAGTTTAAGCTGGTGAAAATTCATTAATACACGTACACTTTTGCGTGAATTTGTATTATATTATCCACAAAAAGTCTTCTTCCAAAAATTTGTCTTCCACAGAAAGTCTTCCAAAAATTTGTCTTCCACAAAAAGTCTTCCTCCAAAAATTAGACTTTCACAAAAAGTCTTCCTTTACAAACATCTCTACAAAAGGATTGAAATCAGATGTAACTGCCAAGTACCACAGAATACAAATGAAATCCTACTACATAGTGTTGTGCTCGTTCGCTCGCTGCGCTCGCTCACTCGATTGGTTTTTTAAATAATTTGCGACGTCATAAAGATTAGAAACAAAAAATGACCAAACGATAAAATTGTAGAAAAAAATACGAACACATAAATTTGAAAAAAAAATTGTAGAACCAAATTTTGGAAATAAAAATTTGGAAAAAAAAATTTAAACAAAATTTTGTCCGTGGTACTTTGCGGGCCAGGTGTGGGCAAGTGAAATTAGGTTACATGTTTACGTGACATTCTCATACATTACTATAAAAGCCCGCCAAGTACCACTCCCAAAATTTTGTTTAAATTTTTTTTTCCAAATTTTTATTTCCAAAATTTGGTTCTACAATTTTTTTTTCAAATTTATGTGTTCGTATTTTTTTCTACAATTTTATCGTTTGGTCATTTTTTGTTTCTAATCTTTATGACGTGGCAAATTATTTAAAAAACCAATCGAGTGAGCGAGCGCAGCGAGCGAACGAGCACAACACTATGTAGTAGGATTTCATTTGTATTCTGTGAAACTTGGCAGTTACATCTGATTTCAATCCTTTTGTAGAGATGTTTGTAAAGGAAGACTTTTTGTGAAAGTCTAATTTTTGGAGGAAGACTTTTTGTGGAAGACAAATTTTTGGAAGAAGACTCTCTGTGGAAGACAAATTTTTGGAAGAAGACTTTTTGTGGAAGACAAATTTTTGGAAGAAGACTTTTAGTGAAAAAAACATTTTTTTAAGAAGACTTTTTGTGGAAGACAATTTTTTGGAAGAAGACTTTTAGTGAAAGACAAATTTTTGGAAGAAGACTTTTTGTGCAAGACAATTTTTTGGACAAAAACTTTTTGTGACATTTTAATGTACTTGGCGAAGGTTTTTGCACCAGAGGTGCTTTTTTGGGGGATATCACTGCTTTTTGTAGAATTACGCTGGACCACCTGATATTTGTGCTCGCTCGCTACGCTCGCTTGGTTGGATTTTTATAATAATTCATAGATGATATTGTACTCCAACGAATAAGTGTGCGTGAAGATTGTTATTCAGATAGAACAAAGGTATTTCGCTATGGAGAACAGATCCAACAAAACTCTAAAATGTCTATTAAACGAATATGGAACCCTGATATGCAATTATCAGAATCTTCGAATGAAACGTTATTGTTTGTCGACTGGCTGTCATATGAAGCAGCCGATATGATGAAGATAACAATTGTTGGTGAATATTCGCAACGTGTAACCCTGCGTGCAACCCTCCTCCTTTCTCATCCGGACTTGGGACCGGCATTGGTGGAGTTACTTGCACGCATGGTTATAACGAGTTGCCGCTGTCATGACATTATTGATAAATTTGCCAATTTGAGTTTTGAATATTATTAACTATCATGAAAAATGTCAACGCTGTTCAGATATGCTGCAGAAAAAATATATATGCGTCCCTTGCATTTAGTGGCCACCTCCGCTTATCAATGCTAGAATCACTGACGTGATGCCAACCAGAAGTTTCATCTCGTAGCATGCAAGTGTAATGACCTCTTTCAGTATCCTCTCCATGATGGAATATTGCGCTGTTGACCTTGTATTTTTTCGAACAGAATGACGATCGCTCCGTGGGGACTCCTTTTACACTGTAATTAGTTATCTTTGTCATCTTTCCCTTCTGTATCGAATGCAACACGAGCTGTACAATTAAACAACTACCCGCAGATGTGACGTCAGTGGCCATAGTCATATTTTCCGACTTGCAAATTTGGCAGGGAAAATGATCTATTCTTTTCTGAACTGCCGAAAAATTGAACTTGATTATCTCAGACAGAGTGAGAGTTTGCTTACTTGGTGGTGGCAATGTAAGCATCAAAATGTAACCAGCTTCGGTTGTCTCACTTTTGAAACCACAGTCAGCACAACGCTTCGTAGAAGTTACCTCGTGTTTCAGCAAATCCCTCAGGTCATCACATTTCCACAGAAGGCTGGTTAGGAATTCTGGCGCATCTTGCTGATTCCTCAAAGTGAACTCTTTACCAGCGAGTTTTCTAGCGGGAAACACGTGGCCTGGTGACTGTAACTTGGCATAATTCTCAATGAGGTTTTTCATGACGTCGCCATTCTGTTGATTCATTAAGCAGTTTCTAATGAGATGACTGTGAAACAGACACTGCATTGTAGCGTTAGCGTAACAAGAAACGCCATCTGGATCCTGCAAACCTTTTATTCGCCACATTTCGTTGGAGGTGTTGCCTATCGTTGGTTCCTGACACGCAGACACATTTTTTGTAATTGACCATTGGCGGTCTTGAACCTTTCGCGAACGTTTGGATGGAACAGTCATGGTCATGAGGTCCGGCCGATATTTTGTCCTCAACCTATTGTATTCCAAGATAGCAGAATTATCTGCTAGTACCGCATGTGGATCGTAATTAATCAAGTGGAGTCCTTCTAAGCAAGTCACGCGTGACAGAGCAACATACACTTGTCCGCTAGAAAATATGCAATTACCTGCATCGATTACGGCATTCTTCAAACTCAGACCCTGGCTTTTGTGGATTGTAATTCCATAACTGAGGCAAATTGGAAATTGTTTTCGGATAACGAAGGCCCCTTCCATTGCCTCAAACTTGACATCAACGCGCTCTATAACGTGTTCCACGCCTGTCACTAAGACAACACGCACCGCTTCCACATCACCGGTATCAAATGCTCGTGATACTGACGTGATTCTGCCAATAGTACCATTCACGAGACCCAGAGTCACATCGATGTTACGTCTAATCATTATTCTGGCACCAAGTTTAACAGTTATTAATTTCGCAAGGCCCGCAGTCCGAGAACAATCCTCGTCTGCCATGTTCAACATTTTTTGTACTTTCTTTTTCAAATACGGGGGGCAGTCAGCCGTATCATGAGCTATCAGTTGTATCTCTTCGCTATTTATTTTGCCCAACATAGCTTCATTGAGAACATCACATATGTGACAAGTAGGAAGCAGACAAACTGCGTCCTTTGGTAAATTATCAATGTAAATGCATAGTTCACCTATCCTTCCAGTAAAGTCTGAAGTTGTGAAAGTGACCTTCCTTTTTGCTAAAATCTCTGTGTCCGAATCAGTAGCAACCCCAACGCGTATTCTCGACAGTATCTCGCGATATGATTGATCGTTTTTTTGTCTCATGTTGATAGTCAATTCATCGTAACTGAATAATTTACTCCACAGGTCAGTGCTCCCCATTGAACCTAGAAGTTTATCGGTAATTGCACTCGATAAGTTTTTGAACGCAGGTTCTTCACGTACAGGCGGAAGCTGTAACAAATCACCGAACAGAAGAATATGTTTTCTACCAAACCAACCGTCTTCGCAGTCGGTTGTATCAAATATTTCACCCAATCGAAGGTGTATGTACATGAGCGTTACATTAGAAATCATAGACACTTCATCGATGATAATGAGTACTACATTTTTAACTTCCCGTTTCTCTGTTTTCAGAGAAAAAAGGAAGTTATTGTGATCACCCCGAAAATGAAAAGTCGAGTTTTTACTAAATCTCCACATTTCGAGGTCCAAAGAATCACCTCCGACTATTTTCAGTTTGACGTCTGGGTGTGTGTGTGTGTGTATGTGTGTGTGTATGTGTATGTGTATGTGTGTGTGTATGTGACCACATTTTTGTCCGCGCGATATCTCGAGAACGAGTTCGCGGATTTTGATCAGATAGGGCTCAATCGACGGGGCTTTTCTCAACTTAGAACTGATTAGATTTTGGCTTTGATCGGATTAGTACTTTTTGAAGTATTCAAATAACAAAATTCTAAAAAACGCAACAAAAATGACGATATCTTGAGAACGAATCAACGGATTTCAGTGAAATTTGGTACCATATGGTTTTTTTGATCGCTGATCACGAATCTGAAGTCAGTTTTGCAAAATTTTCATTTGGCGTATTCGATGTGCTGCAAAAAAACTAAAAACATTTGGATTTGGATGAAACTTGGTACTCGTAGGTTTTTTGGGTCACTGATCACGAATCTGAAGTCAGATTAGCGAAATTCAAAATGGCGAGTCCGATTTGCTGGGAAAAATACTAAAAACATTCGAAATCTTACGGAAATTTGTACTCGAAGGTTTTTTGAACCGCTGATCAAGAATCTGAGGTCAGATTTACAAATTTCAAAATAGCTGAGAATAAAATAAATAACGGGAAGTTCGAAGGCTGGCTCATAGTCAGCCCAAACCCGCTTGTCGATGATAATGAGTACTACATTTTTTAGCTGCTCTCGGATTACTTTCAGAGCTGCATCGGACAGTTGTTTGTATTTGGGAGTGCGTCCGTGTTCGACGGGTAGTTGAAAAAGCCTATGGATAGTCAAGCCATTGACATTGAATGCTGCTATTCCAGTCGGTGCTGTCACGGCCATCTTTACCAGCGTGCTGCTTGATCCACCATACGAGAGCGTCGATAAGATGACTCTTGCCGGTGCCACCCTCTCCGCTGACATAGAGTCGTAGAATTTCATCATTTGAACTGATAGCCGCCGTTGTTGTATCAAATACTTGCTTCTGGTCAGCATTTAAGGCTGCAACTTTTTGTGAACCATTCACCGTATTGTCGACTATCTGGACGGCTGCTTGAAATTCCATCATCGCGCCTTCAGCTTCTATTGGCCCACAACTTAGGGGTATTGCGTCTGAGTCATCGCTATGTTGGGTTTCAACTGCATCTGTCATATTCTTTTCAATAATTTCTTTCACTTGCTCAATGCCCTCGCGTATTTCTGTGATACGGTCGTGATACTGCAACGCTTCTTCAAGCTCCAATTTGACCGAATCGAATGCCTCTGCGTACGTGTCACATCCATTTTTCAATTCGTCCGTATCCCTCCATGGTTGGAACAGGAACAGTAACGCGAAGTAATATTGTTCGGGTTGATTGTTCGCGTTATTTTTATAGTGATTGATGAGACACCCGCGCTTTCTCCTTTTCAAGTACAGTGATGTTCCTATCCGGTAATACTCGATGTCTTGTGCTTTCGGTTCGAGTTTCGATACTTCGTACCATTTGACAAAGTCATACAAATTAGTTGATTCTAATTCATGTGGTCGGTCGGGATAATGAGTATCAACTAATGAATCGCAGAAAATGTCCGTCGAATCTGCATCTAAAACTGCAATTTCTTTGAGACTTTTTACTTTTCGGTTTCTAATCATTCTTACATCTATCCATTTAATGGTAGTTTGTGGGTCGGTGCCATGCAATGAAATTCCTAGCAGAGTATCAGCGGCCTCCAGTGCTCCACATTCTCTATGATTCAACATGCGTTGAGCAAAACTCCACAGACGACTGCAAAGGGATTTCGCTGAATTGATCTGTGCCGAGATGTCTTTTTCCATGTTGCTTTTTTCAAATTTCGAAATATACTTAGTAACGTACCACGTGAGAAGAGTTGACAATTCGCCAATGAACTGTATATCGACATTGCCTTCCCAAGCGCTGAGAATGACTGGGTTATAATCATTGATGTCGACCTCGTCTTTATTTCGAGGAAGGTCAATGAGCCTTTTTCTGGGCTGAAGTTTCCGCCTACCAACTATCGAGACAGCGACATCGCGGATGACGATGTTATCGGTTACGGGGCGAGAAAATCCAAATCGACAAACTTTGGACGAGGTACCATTTTTTTTTTTTTTACTCCGCAAACAATACGAATTATGTTTGTGCCGTTGATGTGTCGTAACTCTACGATATAAGTCAGGCGAAACATGTCTCGACGGCAATCTGCAAGTCACATGTTTCAGAATGAAGGCTGCTACTTCTTCGTTTGAAGATTTACCAAGAACCGGAGCATCTTTAATCCAAATCAATAAATGAAAATGCTGCATGCCCCTGCCCTGATACTCACGCCTCCAGAAATAATGAGTTACTCTTCCCCAATAGGGTTATCCGAAGAACATATGAAATCAAGCATAGCACGAAACTTGTTGTCAATGAATCGGGATGTAGACACCGGATCAGAGGCGATTAATTGACTAGGAGACATCCCGGCTGCACCGGGGCCGCCTACTTCGCGAAGGTATTCTGTTAAGTCTGACCATAACCATTCGCTCGGACTCAGAGTGAGAAACCAAGTGGCCGGACCATAATGATGCGTCATGCAAGATAAATCATTTCTCGGCCGACTCCAATATTGCTCTGTGTTGCGCAGCCTTGAAAATATTGCATTTAAATTTCCTTCCAACTCTTCTTTAGAGAGTTTTTCCAAATAACTTTTGGCGGTGAATCGTTCTCGTGGGTTTGTTATATTAAGCTTGTAATATATCCCACTATTGATTTGGCGCATGTTGGCGTCATTCAACAGGTAGAAAATGTATTGCAGATCCAACCGGTACTGTGAGTGCTTTGACATAAGTTTCGATTTGATGAATTCTGCATCAGTTAGACGCGGTTCCCTATCCTCGTGCTGTCCATTGCAGCCATATGGGTACAAGTGCGGAAAGCATTGCAAATCCAGACTTTTATGACGGTTATCTAATGGCACGTCGTGTATTTTCAACATCTGATACAGATCTGTGACAGTTTCATTCGGTCTTTTTTCATACATCGGATGTATGGTAAATTGTTCGTAAAGTTCGTCCGACTGCGTGACTTGAGTCAATAATGCTGCACGTTTATTCGCATTTACGTTATCTTGATGACCATCGCCATCGCTCAAGTTGACATCGACATCATTTTCATTGTTTCCAATTTCAAGTTTCGCATGAATTTGATCAAGATTTTCCCGTTCTTTCAAGTCACCATCCACATTCTCTATTTCTTCCTCGAGTTGAAATTCGACATCTTGTATCTCGTCCAACAAGGAGTTTGCTGACTCTGGCAACTTGATTTCAAAATAGTGAGGATTGTTTGCTTTGAGCCATACTAATGCAGCCCATACGTTGTTCACATTCACCAATTCTTCCCACACTAATTTAGATTTCGTTGGGATTCCACGTACTAATATATTGTGACGTACTCCCCAGGGTGTTTTGGAGTCACCCTGGTCGGCACGGACAGCAAAAGAACGCCTTACGTGACTAGAAGGGAAAGAAACTCGAAAATAACAAATATGTTGGGCGCCAGGCTGCTAACGTCCAGCCACTCGGCACGTAAGTGCAGGGTCCGGGATGGGGAACAGGGGCGGGAAGGGAACTAGGCTCAGTAGGGGGACGGTAGAGGGGAACGGGGGGTTGGGAGAGTAAGTCCAGATACGTTGGTGAACAATAAATGACGTGTTTATTCGAGGCGACGTACAAGGTACATTATCCGGTCACAGGCTCAGAAACGGTCCACCGGGAAAGAATAAGAATGAATCAGGGCCAAAACGTAGACAGCGCTATCAGCTCAGCGAGGCAAGGTTACGATCTCAGAGATCTGCGTTGGTATGACTAGAAGAGTCAGAAATCCAAGTCGGAGGGGAAAGCGCGGGGAGGGGTAGGGGATGAGGTAAGAAACGCAACAACTCAGCGATATAGACACGCGGGGGACGGGTGGGGGAGCGTCCGTCTCGCGCACAGTACGTAACTCGCCCGTCGCAACAGGGACGGCGGTTACTGGCGAGGGATCGGCTCGACTCACGTCCTTCGGCGCGCGGGATAAGCACGGGGGGGGGGGGGGCACACAGGCAGGTTAAAGAAAAGACTGAATACGGGGGGGGAGGTACTTCCCAGGGGTCGGCGACGGGCTCTCGTCCGGTCCGGCGGCCTCAGCAGTCGTCCTCGTAACCTAGACAAAATTATATCGGGGCGAGGCGGGGGAGATACTGGAGAAAACGGTCCTACCTTGATCCTGGGGTCCTCGGGAAGAGATTGTGGCACAGGGACGCGGTCACTGGGCACGCACGTGGGTAACCCGGGTACCGGTCGGTCGGGCGATGCAGGCCGGCGGAACGGAACTAGGGTTAACAGCAGCTCACGGTCCACTGGAGTGTTCACCGGGTTCTTTTTTGTACTAGGCAGGTTACCGGGGGTTTTGGGGTCACTTTGACTCTACACGAATCCACAATTTGATTCTGTCTCACGGCTCGAAATTGGAACTTTCACGGTTCGATGCAACAGGTGCTTGACACGCTCAACGAAAATCCAAGATGGGAGCCCTTCTCTCTCTCCGTAGGCAAGATGGCTCGGCTCTTCTTCTTCTCCGCGCTTCTAGGCAAACGGAGCGGGGGACAGGGGAGGGGTTTCGTCGCTCCAGTGAACTCCGTGGCGCTAACGGTACCTTAAATCTAGTCGCGGTAGCCAGGGTCGCGCGGGGTGTTTGAATCCCTTCCGTGGCGTATAGGAGGCCCGTAACGCGTAGCACGCTACCACGTTACAATATATAGCTCGTGGTTTATGTTGATTGGATCCGTGGGTGGTGGAATTTTCTTCAAAGTCTCTTCGATAGGCAAAGGCAAATGAAAAGTCCTTCCTTTGACTTTTTGGACCTTCTCTCTGTGAGGTAGATTTTTGTTGGCTACTGTATCCATTCTCTGCACAGTTTGGTATGCTTTGGCTCTTTGTATTAAAATGCGTTCGTAGTCGTTCAATGATGATATACCATCCGGTACTGGTCTGGTAATAAGTTGATTCAAAATGCATCTAGGTGGCATAATATTTTGACGGAGTTTAGGGAGGCAATAGTTACAAACATATTCACAATCATGACCTTCAGATTCTACATGATCCATCAAATCTGTCCAGACCTTTGTCGTTATAGGTTTTCGGAACCTGACGATGTTCTGAACATCTCGCTTGAAACAAAGTTTTTCACAAGATACACATACATAACGGGGTGTATCAATTGAACGTTTGGTCAAGGCATTAAATGCACCCTTGTACTTTGCAATTATACGTTCCTCATTTAAATCGATGTCACTTGTGATAGTGGTGGCAATGTCATTTGCTTTTTGCTGTGCAAGTTCTGCAATTTCTTGTAGATATTGGGGATCCCCATTTTGTAGAGCTTGATCGAGCATTGAAATTCGCGTGTAACAATTCTTCACCTTGTATACTAGCCTCTGCATGTACCGTACTGATGGGAAATGTGCACTCAAAATTTGAACAGGTAAGAAGATGGATTTGCAAGTAGCGTCGCTCATGTAACAAACTTGTGAGTGACCCAGCTTGCCGTTATCATGTTTTTCTGTACATTCCAATTGATTGATAAATTTATACATATTTTTCAACGTACACGTAGTTACGACGCTCAGAAAGTTGACATATTTCTCCAGTAAAGCTTTATCTTTTATTCTGCACCTTTCGTCACAGGGCCAACTTTTATGTTCACTACTCCGGCTTTTCTTGTTAATCTCTAGCAATGGCAAAATATTGACAGCTTGCCCAGCATCGTTGAGAACAATTGGCTCGTAAATTGGAACTTTATTATATACAGCTTCCGAAAAATATGATTCAGCTGAGGCTATGTGTCTAGAGGAACCACATATAACCTTAAGTTTTTCCTCAATCCTGTCATTGGAGCATTTCGCAGCCTGTGTTATATTGACTTCCGCATGTTCTTTCATGGTTTGTAAGGCTTTCCTCATTGACTTAATCCTAAAATCCCTATCATGAATGCACCATTTGATTATTGATTGAGCCTTGATTCTGCTTTCAGTTTCTGATCGTTCGTTCATCAACGGCAAAATTTTCGCTACATATTTTTCCTTGGATTGTAGCAAAGTTATAGTATTCGCACTCCGGAGGCGCCTATACTTCATGGCAATCTTTTGAGCGGCCTTTAGTTTGTGATTTCTCACATCGTTCCCTTCATTTGTTCTATATCGCTGACGTTTTCCATCACGTATGTGATCATCATTCTTCGCAAAGTTAGCGAGACGCTTCCTCGCTTGTTGCTCGCCAGGATTCGACTGAAATATCTTTCGCTTTTTAGCGCGTTGCTCTTTTGCAGCACTCGAATGGTATTGTTCACGCTTACGGGCCCACAGCTTTTCAGCATTAGCGATATAATATTCCCTATTTTTTCTGCTTTTACTGTTTAATTTCTCCTCACAACACATTAATGATTCTGAATGTGCTGCAGGAACTTCAGTTACTCTTTCGACTAATTGGTTACCACAGGTTGGTGAGCGGTATGATTCCTCTTCGAATTCTCCTTCACGTTGACAAATAGTCTTCGCGTTTGTCAACATATCGTTTTTGAAGCTAGATGATTGCGATTCACCGATTACTCTTAAAACACCGGAAATTGCGTTTGAAGCAGGTTCGTGTACAGAAGTATCGTCAGCCGGTTGCCCTGCCGACTGCACGCGCGATTTGTTATTTTTATTCGGCTCCGAATGCGGACGTTCAATAACATCAATAACTTCAGGACTGATTTGATGACTTTTACTGGAATCAATACTGTTCGTCTGCTTTGTATGAATGCGAGGAAATTCTACTACGACATTACGATCGAATAGTTTTAATAGGTGTGGTCGCATAAGTCCAACGTCGTACGTAATTTTGTCTGGTTTGTGTCCGTTCACAAGCGAGATTGCAAAGGCAATAGCAAAAACTCCGCAATCCGAGAAGTTAGGTTGCTCCTGTACAGTTGGAAATTTTATCCTTTTTTTGTCAAACTGGTAAAAGGGTAACAATTTCTTCAAATATTTTTGATGGTCTACGTGGAGCGTCTTTTTATTGAGAGAATCGTATATAAAAATTGATTTGGTATCGTAGTATGCACATACCCAATGCCGGTCAGCAGCGTATAGAAGTTGAATGTGCTTTTGTGTGGGTAGAATTGGTACAATTGTATCAAGCATTTGTAACCGATATGTCTCACAGGGTGAATATTCGGTTCGGGTATGCATAAGGTAAACAAATTGATTCATATGGAGATGACTTAACCAGGCTCCTGATATGATTTCGTCTCTAGATACGTTATCTAAAATTAATGGAGCACGGATACGATTGCGCTTTGCAGATTTTTTATTAGTAACCGCTGTCCAGACGTTCTCCGTAACCTCGCCAACGTGCATGCGAGGTGGAACCAAAGATACAAGATCATGTTGGGAATCACCCTGTGACGAAAGCTGAATCATGTTATTGCCGCTTTGAATTCCCTTCGTATTCTGTGAAAGTGGCGCACAATCGCTACTGTCGTTATGATTATGAACCGTGGTCGATTTCTGATTGATAGAAGTGGAAACGCGTTTTTTTGACAGATCTGCCAGAAGTGGTTTACTACAAGACCTTCTGGCGTCGTTTTCATCTGGTACACCTGGATCAATAACTGTTTTTGGTTGCCGAACGATCATGGCCCAAGTTTTGACACCAACATGTTGCGAGTGGTCCTGGTGGGTGCTTTCAACAATGCATGGGAAGGTTTCAATTTCATTGTTTGCGAACATGTTTAGCAGATGCTTGCGCATTCGTGGATGATCATAAGTAATCTCCTCTGGGTTTTGCCCATGTATGATCGAAATGGCAAAAGCGATCGCGAATACTCCACAATCAAGTGTTTGGCCCTGATGTTGAACCCTAGGAAACGTCACCGGATTACTATCGAAAGAGTAAAAAGGGAACAGTTTCCTCAGAAATAGCTCATGATCGGGGTGGAGCACCACCGAATTCATCGAATCGTATATAAATATCGACTTTGTATCATAGTAAGCGCACACCCAGTGCTCATCGACGTTCGCAACGCCGGAATGCAGTATTTGGACATGCTTTTTGTACTGCGAAGCAGGTTTGATTTCGTCTGGAAAATATTTCCACCACGCTGCCAGGGGAGCGCACCGAAAGTCACGTTTAACGAGTTTCGTAAAGTGATCTATGTGAACATCCCACAACATTTCGCGAGATGTAATAATTCGCATGTACTTATCAGATAAGACAGTTATCTTCTCGTCCTCCATAGTTGGAAACTGATTCACGTCTTCTATCGAATGTAGAGGCGCAAAGCTACCAATTTGTTTTAGGCGCAAAGCGACCGATTTGTTTTAGGCGCAAAGCGACCGATTTGTTTTTGGGGCGAAGCCACCGATTTGTTTTTGGCGCAAAGCAGCCGTTGTTCGTTCGATAGAAGACGGACTAACCTAACTAACCTAACTAGCCTAATTATTAGAAGATTCGGAAGACTCTCCGAATACCTACGTAACCAAACTCCTCGCACCTGAAAACCCTTGAATTGAATACGAATTTCCACGCGGATCTTCGTTTTTTTTTTGTTTTTTTTATCTCGACGCCAACGTTGATCTTACCCCAGCAATTCCGTGATGAGGACTAGGCAATGCTAGGTAAGAGAAAAGAACACCAGCAGCAGGGATGTCGGAATAATGAAGAACCACAATGGTTAACTACGCGAGCCGAGAGGTGGCGACCCTGGGTTTGCAACGAGACGGCAACGAGGCAAAGAAACATATACCGTCAGGCAAACAGCGACATGATTGGTCCTTTCCCTTAGATCCGACCAATCGTGTCGCTGTATGTCTGAAGGTAACTGTTTTCTGCCTTGTTAGAAAGCTCCCAGGACTGAAATAGGAAAGTTTCGTCAGATTGAAGCTTAACATATAACCATGATAAATGGGTTGCGTGATGAATAAATACAATTTTTGAGAACAATAAGAATGATCGAAAATCAGCTTCAGGTGACTGTGAACAGCACACTGAGTTTATATAGAGATCAGTGAAACAGCAATTGAAAATTATCAATTTTCAAACGCCGCGTGTCGTCACACAGTACCTCGGGCATAAACTCGATTTATTGACGAGGGGTGTGAGGCCAGAATGAGGGGGGGTCCGCCATGATAGTTGCTGCCTACTTTCGATTGGCCGATCATGCGCATGCTTAGTACCGCGTATTACAAAACAGGTTATAAATTATAAACGTCAATCACCATACCGATAGACTAAGGCCAAACAATTAGGTGCGATATGTTTTTCATCAATCCTTCTCATCAATTTGTCGGATGAGAGAATAAATATTATAGTAATCAAATCAGACATTTATATTATTATATTTTTATTTATTTCGACATAATAACGATAATTTCAAATTTCAAATTTCAAATAAAATACAAAAGTAAAAAAGACAAACGATTTGAAAAGTTATACTATGCCCCACCCGGTCTCCCCTGGCCTCTTCCCCCTCCACGGGGCTGGGCTCCTTGCTGAGCCTTTGCTGGCTGCGGTTGCTGATTTGGTGGCCTGTCGTAGTCGTCCGCCATCGCATACAGCAAACTCGCCAAGCTTCTATGGCGGTTCCTCTGTCTATTGCGATAGCGGTCTCGTGCGGAATACGGACCTGCAGCTGCTGAGGATATAAAATATAAAAATCACGTTCTAAATTGTGATAATTATGTCTTTTCTGCTGTGATGACAAAAATCGATGTAAACGATGCGGATACGGAAATATATTTGGGAGCGTACCTGCAGTTTGCGGTGCGACGGCTAGTACAGGAACAGGCTGGGCCAATACAGGAGGAGGCTCGGCCAATACAGGAGCAGGCTGGGCC
>JAEUYN010002421.1:0-27598 GCA_018257835.1 Euura lappo | reverse complement strand
ACCGCGCTGGTTCTGAGTGCCTACGTAGACGCGTTCTATACCTCCGCCCACCTGATTGCAGTAATGAGCTTCGTAATGAGTCATCCTGCGCTCGCTCGCCGATCCGTTCTTTATCAGTTTACACGTTTGAAGTGCAACGTAACCGTCAAGGTCCCGCCCGTGAATGGTATCGATTTTCCCAGAGAGTCCCTTATATCAATCTCGATCGTGTGAAAGTTGGTGATCAGTAGCGGTATATAATGAGCAGCCGACAGAATTCTGATTTCCGTACCACCTCGGCGAAAATTCTTATCCACGGTCTGTATTATACGCAACAGGGGTGCGTAGACGTCGCCGACCATACGCGGCTCCACTATATCCCCGTAAACGAACATATGCGTGGGAATTACGGCCGTGGTGTCCACGGGATGATCGGCCTCCAATTTATCGCGTATGTTGCAGGTCATTTTATCGAAACCCAAACATCGGTGCAGGTGCGGTGAAAAAGACAGATAATGACCCATCGTGCAGGAGCAGACCCTCGTGACGGTCATCCGAGCCTCGTCGCCGTCCACGCGTCCGAACTTGACGTGGCGCTTGAGGTCTTCGACGGCGTTTAAAGCTCGCGCAATCTCCCTGGAGTCTGTGTACACACCGGGTTCGATTACATACGCCTTGGAGCTAATCTCTCCGTTGCCGGTGCCCAGTGCAGCCGGTATATCCGGGAAATTTTCTTCAGGCGTTTTCGAGTGATGCGTGTGAAGCCTCACGATGCCGTGTTGCCTGGTGATTGTCTCGAAAGATTGAGGATACTGGATCTCTACGAGAGCGGCCTCCCACTCGCCTACGAGTTCTATGCGACGCGGTAGCTGCGTGGTGAAGCGTGTGGTCGTGTTTTCGGGGAAAAATTTCATCGAGCTGTTGCTCGGCAGCGTGATGTAAAACTGATCCTTCATGATGACTTTTTTCCTCCGGACAACCTCGCGCGCCGACGAACAGCCTCCTACTGGTCCTCGATCACGAGCTGCAACTCGGCTTCGTAAAAAATACCGTCAATTTCCTCGCCTGTCAGATCCTTCAATACGTAGAGAACGGGTACTCGATGCCCCAGAACACGTAGGATTTCAAAAACCTCCGTGGTCCAATTTGCCTCGTATCCCTTAGCGAAGGCTCCCTTCTCCTTGCTGATGCGCACACGATCGCCAGCCTTGAATCGGGGATTTCCCCTACGTCTTGGAGGGCCGCCGCGAGATGCTTCCATATTGGCGCGAGCCGCAGCCGCGTTCTCCAGTGTAACCAGACACGGAGCCATCCGAATGGTGGAATGTACCGTGTTGTTGTAGGCTGCCACCAGCTGCTGTAAAATATCCACGTATCGACGCGAGCTCGAGTGCGTGAAGAAGCGCCACATTTTCTCCTTGAGTGTACGGTTGAAACGCTCCACCACGGCTGCTTTGATGTCTGGATTACGGGTCACGCGGTAGCGTACGTTCTTGGCAGCGAGGAGTTTTTGCATGGGGGCGCCCACGAACTCTTTACCCTTATCCGTCTGTAGAAAAATCGGACATCGGTCGGTCGAGGACAACATACGGTCGAAGGCTTCGGCCACCGCGGCGGCTGTTTTATTCGGGAGCGGTTCCACCCATGCAAATTTGCTCAGGACATCGATAACCACGAGCAGGTATCCGTAACCATCGTTGTATTGCTTGATGGACTTGAGATCCACCAGGTCCGCTTCCCAGACGTCGTCCACGTTCTGCACGTTGTATCGGACCCGTGGGAATCGTCGACGTATAGCTTTGTGCAGCGTGTAGGTGTCTTGAGATGCCAGCCAATCGCGCACCACCGTTCGATGTATTTTCTTTGCCGCGCGTATTAACCCTTGGGCCCCCGCGTAGCCCGCCGGATGAGCGGGATCGTAGTACAATTTTTCCAACGTCTTCATCCCAGCTTCAGAGTCTGCCAGTGACCTCCGATTTGCTGTTGTCCAACCTTTTTGCCCTGTTTATTTGTTCGGCTCGGCGGAGTCTCCGAAGCTGAAGACCACTGATCACCGCTGCTGCCGGCAGTCCACTGTTCACCGCTACTGCTACCGCTACTCGTGCTGAAGATACCTCCAGCATTTCTTTTGGCCAACCGTATCTCTCTACGAAACCGCTGCGCCGGGGTCATGGGCCTCTCCGGACGCATTCTTCGCGCAAATCTCGGTGTTTTGTTCACTTTCAGGAAAGCGGGGTTGCCGATATACTCGAGCGGTGTGTGGACCTTGTGTAGAAAATTGGCAAACGATTGTCTGCCCACAGCCACCACGTTGTTTCGCTCGCGTACCACGTCGTTTACCAGATCTACGATATTCGCACCCTCTAGCGTTGCACCGTCGATAAACACCTGACCCTCGCGACTCCACGACAGTTTTCCGTCGGTATTCCGAAGCAGGTGTTTCAACAGCAATTCCGCCTTCTTCTGGTACTTTTGCGGCACGCTGACGACAATATCCCCCGTTGACGGCTGAGTCGGGGCCTCCGCATCGCTTACCGTCTGCTCCAGCGCTTGCTCCGTCGCTTCCTCGTTCGCAACGCTACGTACGTTGAACTGTAGCGGTTTTCGCGACTCGCCGGTGAAAAACAGATAACGGTGCAGCACCTGCCGGTAGAGTTTCCATTTCTCTCTGTCCGTTTTATCCTCCTGCGCGAGGATTGAGCGCATTTCCTGATCCAAGCGACCGGCAGGATCCGCAGGGGCTGTCGTGGGCGTCTTTTGCGACTCGAGACGCTCCATCGTCTCCTGCGGTACGAGTATCATTTTCTTCGCGTGCTCCATTTCTCAACCAGCGATCAATTTCGTGACGAGACCAGCGAGGATGGGTGCTATCAGCATGGGTAGAAACCCCCCTCGTTGAACCAGCAACCGCTTCTTACCCTTCCAGCTACCCGTGCTACTGGCCAGTCGACGTAAAGTTTCTCGATGCTTCCGCAAGCGTGTTTTCTGTCTTTGGTTCAGTTTAACGTTACCTCCGAGCGTGTTCAGACCGCACTCGCAGATGTTCTTGACGAGTCGATCGTCGGCCGATCGCAGCAGAGCCGTGCGTCGCGGTGCGTCCAAATTACAGATAGCCTGGAGAGCCGCTAAGTTGGCCGGTCTGAAACGACCGGAGCCTGTCTTCGTCATTACCGATGAAAGACTGGTGCACCGCGTGTCGCACCACCACCCTTTATATCCTTTCAAGGTACGTAAACGTGCATACGCTCGTCCGTGGGAAATATATCTGTTCTGAAACGGCAGTTTTCGGGTGTAGACTGTTTCAGATCCAGCAGCAGATAACCATGCGGACTCGTTGTGGCGTCGCGATAGGCCTCCTGCAGAAAACGTACGTCTTCCGGATAGACTTGACGCGCCAGGTGTTGTATCTGACCGCGGTCTCGCGGGTTCTTGAAAAATACTATGTAATTAGCGTTCAACGATATGTCGCGCTGACCGCGCCCCTGATGAATTAGATTCTGTGTGATCAGAAAGACGCTCATATTCTTGTGATGGCCACCCTTGGTGAAGAGATCGACCACAGCGCCGCCGTTCGACGATTCTCTCATCAGGTCGTCGATGACGAGTAATTTAGGTCGCGCGTCGGCCTCGTAATCAGCCGGCTGCGGCAATCCCTCTTGATACTCGATACCCTCGCCGCCGTACAGAGGCTGCCACTCGGCGTAGTGCCACACGACTCGCTCGAATCTCGTGTCGCACATGGTCTCCGAGTGTTTTAGGAAGTTTTTCACAAAGTTTGATTTACCGCATCCCGAAGGACCTGCCACGATCGCGGAAAATGGATGCTTCCAGCGCGTGTCCATAGTCGTGACTCGTGGGGATCTCTCGATCGACTGATTCGAATACCTTTCTGAAAGTCTCGCGGCGGGCACCACACGCGGTGTGCTCGCGTTTTGGATCAGCTGATGAAAAACGCCAGCACGCGGACGCGGAAGCGACCACGACTCCTCAGCTGGTCGCCTACACCCGTGCAATCAGCTCCAGAGGCACGGGTAGAGCCGCGCGCACACGGCGATAAGCTTATCACCGTGCGCTGAGACGCTCGGGTGTCGAGACCTGCAAGGTGAGGAATAAAAAAGATTGACCGCCACATTGATTATTATGAAATGTTTATTCAGACAATATTTTTGAAAATTTTCTTTGACAAGTCATACAAAATAACATTTTATTTTACATATTTTATTTTTTTCACAATCTCAATCTCTTAAAACAGGGTTTTTCAGTCAAATTTTAAAAATCTACACAGCATTTTATTATTATTATTATTTTTCTTTCCACGTGGCCTAAGCGTTGTAACCAAACGGAAGCGTGTCGTAGCTGCCTACGCAACATCGCCTCTTCGTCTGAACCGGCCTACAAATTTTACTGTCGTCACACGTGACTACCTCGTGGAGAGCCGTGCGTCTTATCGCCCGACGCGTTACGGGTATAGGGTTCGCGGCATCCACCACCATGGCTCGGATCGTTTTGAAGTTAATCTTCAGACGTGTTTCGTAATTTAGAGTGATGCCTTTCACCTTGCACACCTCCTTATCCTCGAGGCCGTCTCCGCGACAAATCATGAAAGCGTAAAATTTCGACCCTCCGGAAACGAATGAACGTATATAACTACCGGGTCCGTACTGTTCCAACTCATCGGTCATTTGACCCAAAAAGTTTCCTACCTCCGGCTCGTGTTCGCCGGGTTCCCCCCGAGACACGTAGATGACGGAGTCCGTGTCATAGTACAACACCCGGCGCCCTAGCCTCTCCAGATAACTGTAGAGTTTTAGGCGAGCGTGAGCTGTCGTGTACGCCGCCAATACGACATTGGTCAACGTCGAGGGCATCACGCTTTCCACCCTGTGTTGCCAGCGGGCGTACAGGACGTCGTTCGTCACGGGTAAAATATCAGTGACGAGCGTATCAGGTCCGACCATCAGATCCATGAGCCTTTGGCGTGTACGTATGATATCGGTCTGAGGTAAATTCTCACGCTGTCCGAATTTACCCCAGAACGAGTTCAAACATAGTTTAGCCACCGCTCGCATACCGGGGTTAGACGCAATTTTTTCGTGGTCCAGCTTGATACCCTCGACGCGCTCGTATTCGGCCAGGTAGTGGGCCCGCGAGGCGTCGTCGACACACTCACTGGGCCAACCGCTAGCTTCTTGTTTAATCTTCAGAAAAGTATTTATATACTGCGTGAAGAGGCCACCTTCTCGGGTCGTCGGATCGTACTCCGACGTATCGCTGTAATGCCACAGCTCAGCCACACGTATAACTCTATACCCCAAAGAGACGGCTTTTTTCAGCTCTGCGGAAATCCACGTGCCCTCCAACCAACGGTCCTCGATCTGCTCGTGAGGGCACGAGGTCTGCACGGACTCTTCGCAACACGTTCTACAGAGCGGACACATCAATTTTCCGCGTATGTGTGCCGGCAGTAGGGGGTGGTAAAGATCGCGAGGCGGTAGGACAGTGCATTTTACGACCCCTTCCACGCGGCTGATGTCGTTGTTCCGCGGACCCGTCATAACGCGGCATTCATCGCCCACATAGATTTCCGGATGACCGACGGGATAGCGAGCCGTTTTACACACGTACGGGTAGAGCGAGCACACGTCCACGTAACGAATTCGCTCGCCCGGAGCGGCCTCGTAAAATCTATGCGTGTTTCCAGTCCTACCGCCGAAAAACGCATCCCGAGGATTTAAAACAACCGAATCCGATGCTCTCACCAAAGGGTGGTTCTCCATATGTGTTCGCAACGCTTCGTTTTCCCCCAAAACCGCACCGTTCCATCGGTAATCGAAATCGCACTCCCATTCCTCCCTCACGACATATCCGAATTTGGTCATTTGACGGGTTTTCGCCTCCGTTTCCTCTAAACGCCTATCCATCGTACCTCCCGTCAAAAGAGGTACGTCGCGATTCAGCCTGTAACATTTCGGACACCCGTGCCAGTAGCAACCGTGAAATTCGAAAACGCGCTTGCCGTCTGCAAGGTACCCATCAACGGGGCGACCAGTCTCCGGAATCTTGAACTCCCGACCTCGACCCGCGTGTATCAAATCGATACCCAGCTCGTACTCCAGGCACACGAGCCACTTGATAGCCTTCCGCGACTGATTAGACGCCATTCTGTAGCCACCCGAGGGTAAAACACCGATGGTTTTTGGTTTCAGGAAATTCTTACGGAAGAGCACGTTACACGCCGAAGCTATCGTTGTGCTCTCGGCAAACGGACACACATCGCCGCAGTCTAGAAATATTTTCCGATAAACCGCGCAGGCTCTCCGGAGAATGTCGACGTCGAGACGACAGTAGGCTATCAAGTCGCGCGCGAAATCAAACACGTTACCGTCTTGCGAAGCCTTCTCGTACCACGCGTTGAAGAGCTCGCGAGTGTCCTTTGACATAGAGTCGGCATCGTAATAACGTCGCTCGGGGAGAGGCCCCACGTAACCCTGATTTTCCGGTCTGTTGAAGAGGTGCGGGAAGACACCTTTCGACAAGTCGTCCGGCAGACCAAAAGCTTTGGGCAAGGCCGCGAGAGCCATCGGCATGTAAGCCAGAGAATCTAGGAATCGCGTGTGACCCGTCTCCATCATGACTATCTTTGTACCGTTCAGAATGACGCGGGGAGGAATTCGATCGCGCTCGACTAAATAACGCAGAATGAATTGCGAGTCGAAGCCTCGAGCGTTGTGTGCTATGCATATGATTTTTTTGAACCGACGAATATCTCGCGTCACGAAATCTACCAACTGTTTCACAGGATTTTCTTTGAATATAAACTCGCGAACAGGCCCACATTCCAGACACGGGCTTCTTATGTCCGGTTCATCGATACAGCTTGTACAAGCCTGCTGAGCAACGCACAGGTTGGGCACGTGTAGGTTTACGGTCGCTTTGCCCTCGAGCGATTCGCACTGCTGTGTTTCAAAATCGTAAAATACAAAGATGTACGCCGCGCGCTTGTTCTTGCTCTCAAGTGGCTTCATGAAACAATTGTGATTGACCGGTTGGTTGGAGCTGCAGGTGATACACCAGACAAATCCGCAGGTGTGCGTAAACCTTGTGCGATTGACCATTTTCGAGCAGCCTTCACATATCTGCAAGACCTCGCACACCGATCTGCAAGGACTGTACGAACCCTGCAATTTGTGTTTCCGGAAACATTCGGGATTTTTGAAAAATCTGCGGCACTCGTTGCACCATATATAGCCAAATCCGTTTGCCTCGCCACACTGCGTCGTCTCGCACGCGGGTGTGCATTTGCAGGACGGACATTTGTGTGAGCACGAGTGTCGCCCGCGATGACGATAAGAGAAATTGCAAGGCTCGCAAAATTGTCTGTTACCCGCTGCAGCTACAATATTCAGAATTGTTTTGAAGTGTCTTCTTCGCGGTAAATAAAGTATGTTCAATTTATGTTTTATAACCTGACCGCACTCCGTCACTACTGTCTCGCCGTTGTAAATATGGTCCCCGCCACGACCCAAGGTGTTAAAATCATAGACACAGATAGCGAGACCGTCGAGCGCGAGGTGTGCTTGAAATCGAGCGATTTCACCCATACCGCATCCCTCATCGGGAACGACGACTCCGGCCTCTAAGCAGAGTCGTTGAGCGGCATCGTACTGAGCTCTCGAGTTTGCATGACGCACATCACTCCAAAATTCCGTAACACCCGGACGATCAGCCTCACTACTACCTCGCCTAACGTACGCCCTTGCGACTACCAGAGATCTCGGCAAACATAGATTATCATCAGGTATTGCTAAAATAGATTTTTTCTTCACACCCTCATGCGTCAAAGCCTTTGCTTTTCCACCTCTACCTACGGGAACATTGACACGACTGGCTGTCAGTGTGAATGTCTGGTCGATAACAAACTCGGTCGCGCTTTGTGTTACGTTGAAGATAAGTCTCCACAGATCATCCCTGTGACAGGCGCTAGCTGGTCGGAATGAAAGACCAGCTGCCCCGTGAGAAAACGATGGTGCGTTGAAACCGAATCCTACGTAATCACCACTTTCTACCGCACCCCGCATCGCATAGTCGAATATTTCACCCACAGACTCCTCCAGCCATGCGACGGCATTCGCGTCTTCGGGTGGTGTTTTAATCTTAATCGTCATTTCCCGACCTGTCATTTTAAATCTATCATAGAATTTAACGATATCCTCGACCAAGATAAATTTACACTTTGTACTCGGCGGTATATGAAAGTTCTCGTCGAAGGAAGCATCGGAACTCGCTGTGTAGTCGTCTTCGCCGGCGGTCTCCGTACTCTCAGATTCGTAGTCTGCCTCGACGGAACTCGGCGTACTCTCGTCGTCGTCGTCGTCATCCGTGCCGTCAGTTTCTTCATGGTTTCGCCTAAGTCGACTCGATCCTCCGCCGTACTGACCCCTCGATGTACCGGGTTGCGGGTCGAATCGTTGCCCTGAAAATACAAGAAACTTTGTAAACATCATGACATGAAACACCCTCGACTCCGTCGTACGACTGCATACTCGTGAAAATTATGTTTCCCGTCTGCCCAAGCGGCGAATTCTACGCATTATGACAGATTCATACTCCGTAGGTACGCGTTCGAAGGAATAGATATCGGGTGAGGCGATCATGATCGACGATTCGCCAGACTCCTGATCATTGTAATCCTCCAGTTCTACCCAGTGATTAGTGAAAGGTTCGTTGCCACTGCTATCTTCCGCGACGTTTTCATATTCCCCTGCTAACTGTGCATCCTGTTCCACCTCGACGCTGCCTCTGCTATCTTCCGCGACGTTTTCATATTCCCCTGCTATCTGTGCATCCTGTTCCACCTCGACCTCCTCCTCCTCCTCCTCCTCCTCCTCCTCCTCCACCCCCTCCTCTTCCTGTTCTTCTTCCTCTTCAACTTCCTCTTCCTCATCTTCCTCCTGCTCCTCCTCCTCCTCCTCCTCCTCCGACTCTTCGTCTACCGCGTCCGTTAGCTCTTGCGAATCCTCATCTCTCCACGGCTCAACCAGCGATACCTGATCCTCATCCTCATCTACCTCCTCACCCTCTAACGGCAACTCTACTCCGTTATTATTACTGTCAATCGAATGATCCCTATTGATCCCCCACGGAGAAAGGTTCGCGTTTACGGGTTCGTAATCGAGATTGGGGCGCAGCTCTTCATCCACATTTACCAAGGCTTCTTCCGCTGACGCCAACTCTACCCCGTTACTATTATTATTAATCGGATGCTCGCCGGGGTAGGTCCACAAAGAAATATCTTCGGTTGGGGGTTTGTAATCGAGATTGAGACGTATTCGTCTACGATTTTCTCGATTGAGTTGACGCAGAGCAAGCATATTGTTTATGGCTGCGGGTTTCATATCGGCTATACGTCTCTTACAGTGAAATATATGGCTTACTTCGGAGCTATCTGAATCTAGGTTGGAATCACCTGTACGTAAGGCTGCTGGTACCGATTGAGAAAAATATTTGAATAAATAAATAAATCAGAAAAAGGAAAGTGTTGTGGGTCGCAGAGGTTGTACTTACCAGCTTCCGAAAAATACGTAGTAGAATCATCAGTGTCCGATGATTCGGGGATACCCTCCGTGCTGCATCCCGCTACAGTATCTACAGCACCATCGACTGTGCAGTATGCCGCTGGCGAATCTGCAGCAGCCTCGGGTAAATCGACATCCCGGTTGACCGTCTGACCGGCGAGCGAGGTCGGAATGTCGAGTCTCGCTGGTGAATCTACAGCAGTCTCGGCTAAATCCACAGCCTGGTTGACAGTCTGACCGACGAGCGATGTCGGAATGTCGAGCCCTAATCCGCGTTCGCAAACATCCACGGCCTCGCACAGCATCCTTTCCTCTCGCAGAAGAGCCGCCTCCGCACCTGACGAATTTTGATATTATTATAGAAAACTATATAAAACACACATACTATAACATAGTATCCTTGAGGAAAATAAGAAAAATATGTCTTACTCAGATAATTGGTGTATGTATCAACCAGGCTTCGAACTACCGCGAGATCCGCTGTGCCTCTCAGACGTAAAACTCTCACAGCCACTCCGATGCACACCCACATACCTCTGAATACACCTCGGTGATACATATCGCCGATAACACGATCACTACAATCGGATAGTATGTACCTCAGGCGATCCAGCAGCTCCGAAACCGATAACGCGTCCATACACCAGTACGATCTTGCGCTGTAGCGGTGTGCCGCTCGAGGATTTGAAAACCTGGCAAAACGAGCCGCCTCCTTCACCACGGAAGTGAGTTTACCAGTATCACTCATGTTTTATAAAAATTGAGCACTCTTCGCCAACGTCTCTGTACGTCGGTGGTTAATTTTCAACTGTGATCTCTGAAGTCTTTCCCTCCCGCATAGCACCTGATACCTCCGTTCATAACCCAGAAGCTTTGAGCGCTGCATGGTCTCAGGCCGATCACCACACGACTTATCGCTATGTCTGCAAATCACATACGTGGTATGGATGAATGTGTAATCGTATGGGCAGGATGCACATCCCTATCCTTCTCGTGGCACGGCACCTAGCACGCGCGTTCATAATCAAGGGACCCTGAGTATCACAGGTTCTCAGGCCAATGGTCTAAAGGCTTATCGTGATGTCTGCAACTCGCATACTCGGTATAGATTTCGGTATCCCATTCATCAGTGTGTGAGTTAAAACAAAATCGTGTGGACCCAAGACCCTGTCTGTATACTTTTGACTAAGAGAAGTACACACGACCGTCTGAGGCGTCATCATTTAGCTACTAACCCTCGTGAGTTGAACACGTGTCTGCAGCATTAAATCAAGTGAAGTAAAGCTAATTCATCTTCGATAAATCGAAAAAAGGTAGGTTACAATAAAATCGACAATGATCTTTAACATCACCGATAACAGCAAACTGAGGGTACAATCACAGAATTTGCGATTTAATGCGTACAGATGGCCTATAGACGCGTCGATATACCTACCGACGTCATGGCTCACATAGATCCTAGGGATATGTGGCTATACGATGAAAAATCGAGCTGGTGAGTTGTCGTGATCATCTTTGAAATACATGAAAGAGATGTCTTGAAAATATTTGTTTTCTTTGCATTTTTCATTCTAAACAGCGCTCAAAACTCATTTACTCGGGTGCCTGTTGGTCTCACGAGGTCTTTTTGGCGTTATGGTTGCGACGGAAGTCTGATTCTCGTCGACGAGACGCCTGTCGATGACGTGGATCCTCTGCGGTCCGAGGCGGACGAGGAGGACGAGGAGGACGATGATGACGTGCCAGACTACGAAACGCCGCACGATTGCGTGACAGATGATGAAGACACCGAGGAAGAAGACTATGATGAATTGACCGATGAAGAACCGTTTTTTTCATCCGAACGGTGTTCCAATTTTCTCGACTCTTCCTTGATCGTGTCTGATCGGCGATAAAGTGCGTGTGCGATGCAACACGATCATTCTTCTCATCCATCTAAAAGAGTGTATCATTAATTCCTGGTAATAGTTTCAGATCGTTTACGGCACGGGATTCTCTTCTTCTTCTTCTTCTTGTTCGCCTGGCAGCAGCAGCGCTTGCAGGTATTGAGATAAGAGATGCACTCAAAGTGGTTGCACGTTCACACGCTGACGTCTGCAGAATCGGCATGCCTGCGCATGGGAGATTGTCTGCGGAGCTGGCTCCCGGACAGATCACTATTCAGTCGCTCTTCAACCGTTGCTAAAACCAGTCGTCATGGCCATGTCACAGTCAGGTTTGCCCCGAGAGGGTTGCAGCAAGTTGTTCAAGACCTTTGACGTTGCATTGAAGAAATCCGAACGTCACCTAATACTGTCTACCACGTACGGGCTGAACATCTCGTGGTCAAAAAAATTACCGTTGGGCTTCGCCTCCGCATCGACGGTACCTTCGAGCCTGTGATACGTCTGATCAACAACTACAGTAGCGGTGTGTCGCTGAGCGCTTCTGCCTGGGAGGACCTGATGGAATCATTCGAACTCATCGATACCTATTTCGAGAAAGGAAATACGAAATCGGAGAATAAGTTGTACGATTTGACGAACGACACGATTGCCTTGGACAACAGCGTGATGCGTTTCACCACGGCGCATGGCAACAGAGTCATCGCTTTCTACACGAAGAACACCGGCGTACAAGAGGCGGCTGAGGATGAAGATGAGGATGAATCCAGTTCCGCCAAAAAATCGAAAACGTACACGCCTGTGATCGTAATGCAGAAAGGAACCTTCGATGGGCTGAAGAACATCGCCTGCTGCATCAACGCACGTTTGACACGTCTGGAGAGTCTGATGAAGGATGTGAACGCCTCCAAAGACGCCATGGTGAAGTACTTTGCGTCGGTGTTAGTTCTCCGTAAAATGAAATCACCCACCCTGCAGCAGATAGGTGCACTAGTGTGCGATGAGTCAGACTCCACGCGAGAAGTCGTTGGTATGCAGTGCGACACAAATTTCAGAGATATGTATTTCGATATAGTTTTCTCCGAACTGTTGCGATTATTTCTAGCATATATCATAGCCGACGTTCGACAGAGCGTGCTAACAGAGAGTTCGCTGAAAGAAGTGTGAAAAGTGTTCATAACCCCAAAATTTCACGTTTCCGTGACGTATGTGGCGTGTGATCTTGTATGACCTGAGCGAATGTTGATTATCGTACAGTCAAAAATTGTTTGAATTCACCAATTTTCAATATGTTTAGATTTAAGGATATGTAAAGGGTTTAGATTTAAGAATAAAAAACGTTTTTTGTAATCTTATATTTTTGTCGACTCTCCAATTGAAATCCCCGTTATTTTACCTCACCCGTCATCAACGATCCCATAATTCAAAACGACAGCCATCTTTATTTACAGATCTAGATGTATTGAAATTCAAATAAACCCGCCAATCCAACGGTCGTTGCCATCTTGTTTTCAGAAAAATCGAACCGAATTCTCAAAATCAAATGAGTCCGCCAATTCCAGCCCGCCATCTTGCTTTTCTTGAAAACTAAAACTATTCAAATAATCCAACGGACGTCGCCATCTTGTTTTCACAAAAATCGAACCATCCTGAGATTTGGACACATTCGAATAAAACCGCCAATTCCAGGCCGCCATCTTGTTTTTCAGAAAAATAAAGTCATAACAGGTTCGAAAAGATTCAAATAAACCCGCGCCGATTCCGAGGCGGCAGCCATCTTGCTTTCTTTCGCGACGCCGACGGACGAGGAGTGGGGGAATGGCGCCAGTGACGTCACCGTGTTGATGTTTACATCGATTTGTTGTGACGCTCCAGAGCTGACCCTATCTACTGAGGAACAATTCTTTTCCGGCACACAATTATACATTTAAAGATAATATTTTCTCGAAAAAGCGAATTTTCTCTATAGTTTCGTAATTGAAAAAACAAATCCAAATTGATGAATGAAGTTCTTTACCGGGACCCCAGCATTCGAATGTAAGTTCGCTGTGCGCGTGCGCGGGGCACCGATATCGTGGGGTGGGGACCATCGGTCACAGTGTCTCGATGTGTCAAGTGCTGTGGATAAGTATATCGCCGTGCGTCTGGGTTAAACAATTTCTCTCAGTCTTCGACTAACAAAAATCGAGCTCGACTATCAGGGAAGTAATAGTCTACCATCCACACACTTTATCTACGAGATTCTCAAATAGTATTTCTGTGCCTTGACATAGTGTGGCATCCTACACCGTGCTATGAACCTAACCTATAACCCGGATCTATCGCTGTCCTTTTTCGCTATCCAAAGTGTATCAGACAAGCGATTCGCGTGGAATATTTATTTGACTGGAGGCTATCCCTGACGTCGACTTTTCAAATATCAACCAGTTTAATGTGAGAGTAGAATCTGCTTCACTGCAGGCCAAATAGCAAACATTGATACAATCATCTACAGATTACTATGACCTACCCCGTCAATTATTCTGATCGTTTAAAATGAAAATACGAAATGCACAGCTAGTCATGAATATTCTCTCGCCGGTATACGTATGTACAATTATTTCAGCCCCAACACACCTGCACGACATGTATGTTCTATAGGCGGAAGGATCTCCGACAGTCAACGGCTGGCTCGTAGAAAGACACACAGACTTCGATCAGAGTACGTATTTATTGTAAATTCAAGTTTTCGACACGCGCAAGAACATGTTTTGATAGATTTTCTATTTTTATCTCAGTGGCAGATAAATACAGGAAAAGGAGATAGCTGGGGTGCGTCATGAGTAAAATATTCTTGATGTTACTGGAACAACAGCACACAACCTTCTAATTTTGAAAAGATGATTATTTATCTATTCCGTATTCTCAAAGCAGAATCTATAAATCTCTAAAGTAGTCTAGTAAAACTTCGCCAAAGAGCAATTTCTTGTAGGACATGGTTCAAGTATGAGAAGTCGGATCTTCAAAACCATGTGTCAATTCTTATATCATGGTAATATAGGTAGACTGGTTCATAATTTTTTTTAATCCTGCGATGAATTGCAGATGCGAAGAACCTTGGGCGAACCCTTTTGAAGCCCTCTGGCAAGGTTTGCGAGGTTCAGCATCAGGTTTGGCGGAGAGGTCCGATGTCTGCTTTTGAAGATCTTACCTTTCATAGTACAACCATATTCCATAATATATAACCTTTTTGACAGAAGCTTTCACTCAACCCCTCTGAAGGGTTTTAATCTACATTTTATCACATGAAGTTATAATTTACGAGATAAGATTTGAATAATTTTGTTTACCTATGCGTACTAATGTATGATACCAAATGGCATAACTGAACTGGATTTCGGGTGTCTAGCTGTTAGTGATTAATATGTAAGATGGATTGGATGGATATCCAAATGCATATGTATAATGTGTTGTATAATGTATTAATGGAATAGATCGTTAAAATTTTGACAAAAACATATTTGAATAATAATTGAGATAGCTACCGATCTGATCATATCTGATGAGACTAGGTCAGATATGATAATTATTTCTCAGGTACCCTTATTGAATGATCGAACATCAAATCAGAAGGTGTTTTGACAAAATGCAGCTTTCAGATGATATATTGTTTACTATATTCCACTACTCGTGGCATTATCATGAATAATGTCTCATTACCATGACTGTGTTGTAACACGCTTTCGGGGTTGTTTGGAAACCAACCCCGTCCACAATGCTAGCAAAAGAAGCCGACAACCCAACGTGGATGGACGGTACTAAAACTAAACAAAAGAAATAATGAAGATTTGGGCGCCAAGTTCCTTACGGGAACTAATCGCCGCGTTTCCGCGGGGATGAGGGAAGGAATTAGGGGTGGAAGGAGACGGGAGGCCGGCTAGACAGTGTTTGGTAGAGGGGAACGTGGGGGCGAAGATAGTAGACCCTGTGTAAGTTGGTGAACAATTATAAAACGTCTTTATTCAGTGAAACTAGGAAGTGAACACTCCCTTCGGGATACTAGGCGATCCCGAGGGTAGAAACTAGATCGGGCTAGAAGAGCCAATACAGAATATGATACACTATTTACAAGCTAGCCGCTCGACTCGACTGGGCACGGACCAGGAGGAGGGCGAAGGGGACGGGGGAACGGTACCGGGCGTCAGCCGGATCGCACAGCGGTCGGTGGATTCACGGCAGCTGACTCGCAGCGGTGAGTGCGCGCGATCCCTGCGCAGACCACGTAGCGCACTCGTCTCGACGGGGACGACGGCTACAGCACTGGATCGCGCTCAACTCACCCGATCGAAATTCACGGTCGGTACGGTAGAGCGGGATATTATCGGACGGACAAGAAAGAGTAAGGTTTCAAACCGCAGCGTACGGCTAACCGTAGCTCGGCGACGGTTGAAGTAAAGCGGCGTGCGTGGTGATTCTGCGCACCCTACGTAGAGCGTGAGTCTCAACTGGGACCACCTCTACAGGCGCGAATCACACGGACACGCACACATGGACACACACGAGCAAAATTCAAATAGCAAAGGGGGAAAACAACGGTAAAACACGATCTCGGGACTCGACCGTTCGCGGAGGCGCGTGCAGGTCGGGATTCCGGTAGTAGGGGGTAAAGGAGCTGAAAATACAAGCGGTGCGAGAAACAGAAAAGCAGGCAGCAACGATCCTAGCGGATCTAGGATACTTTCCGTATCGATGAGATCCTCGTCTCAGGCTCCAACGGCTTCGGCGGGGGCCGATTCCACCTAGACAAGGTTATTACGGGTTCCTCGCAGCACAGGGGACGAAAACAGAAACGATAGAGATCCTACCTTGGATCGACGGTCTCGGGTATATCCCAAAGTGGAGTGGCAATGTCTTTTTGGGGCACACACCACACTTGGGGACGGCGGGGGCAACGAAGGCCGGTCGCGGCGTGGCCAGCGGTCCGGCGAGATTTTGGATCGGGGCTCACGGGTTCGTCGGCGCAAGGGGAGACTCAAATTCACGGTGCTCGATTAGCACAAAGCACGTCAAACCAATCACGGGGATTTGGGACACTCGGAAGACTCGAAAAATACGTAAAAACTTGGAATCGTTAGCACGAGGCAACAGGTGCGGGTTGCTAGCTCGGAAACCAAGATGGAAGCTGGCTCGATAGATTTTGGCAAAGATGGCTAGACTCGTCTTCCCCGCGTCAGCTCGTAGGCCAGCGGGGAAGCGGGATGAGGTCGCTCCTTGCTCCAGTGAACCACGTGACCCTTCGGTACAGTTTCTTAATTCTATGCGCGTTACCGAGAGTCGCGCGAGGATATTTGCAATCCTTCCGCGGCGTTGAGGGATGCCACAACGGGCAACTCATTTGCCACGTTACAGTGTATAATTTATTGTTTAATTTGTTGGAATATCTACGTCATTCATAGGTGTACGTAGAATGTCATTAGATGATCTGTCGAATAATTTCTATGTGCGGCGCTGCTAATTATCAATGGAAATTTGCTGCATTATCCATTAAATTTTTAATAATGGATTTTTTTCACTATACATTATTGCGGTATTTAATAATGGATATTCGATCCATTATTCATTACATTTCTAATGAGTAATGCAATTTTTTTCCAATTCTTTTAATTAAATTATTTTGTTACGTTAAATGATGAGAAAAATATGATTGCGATTCATTACTGTAATCCAAGCTCCTAACTCAACCTTTCAGTAATGAACAATGCGATCCGAATTCATTGCCCATTATTTTGGTAATATCTCATGCAATTTGAATTAATTAAATGAATAATGCAGGCTGAATTCATTACTCATTACTTTGGTAATGAGCAATGCAAATCAAATCCATTAAGCATTACCTAATTAATTACCAATGGTTTCACAATCCATTTACCATTATTTGAGTAATAAATAATGCATTAATTTTGAATTACTATTTCTGCAACCCTGATTGTAGAGTACTCTATAGGAGCGTCAAAGTAGGGTTATGAAAACAGACCCTACTTTGACTCCAAGTGGAAAAAAGGGAAATATCTGCCATTTTTAGCGTCAAAGTAGGGTCTAATATTATATTGGAATCGCTATCTATCCAGAACCTACTTTACCGCTCTTAGCCCGTACCTGAGCTGCTGAGGTAGGAGTTACTCTCTAAATTTGAATCAGTGAATAGTCACTGATCATCAGTGAATAGCCACTGATCATCAGTGAATAGTCACTGAAGCCCCCAGTTATAAGTATGCAACTGGAAATCAGTGAAAAGTCACTGATTTTTCCAGTGAATTTGAATCACTGATTCAAATAGTGAAATTTTCATTGATTGAATCAGCGAAAATTAGTGGTTCTTATGTATATTTGATCCGGTTGAAGATATTCTCGAAAAGGAAAGACAATATGGTATATTCGACACATTTTTGTTTCGCGAGTCTTTATTGCAAGTAAAGAAAAAACAGACTCCTAACGCAGATTAAACTTCTCCGTTTCCCATCTCGTCGGGGCGAGCCAAGACTGGACGCAGTGAGAAAACCTAACCTACCAAAAGTATAAGGAATTCAATGTAAGACAGTGAACAGCAATATTCACACAATTCATTGATTATTTGCAACTAACAAGCCAAATTGTGAAGAATTTTATAAATCCGCATGTGTACTTACGTTATGATTTTTACTGAACAGTTCACGTGGTTGAACCGACGCCCAAATCAGCACGCAACATATGAACGCGAACGATTTGGCGGTTAGTAGGCAGCTCCGTGGCGGTTAGAGACTCGGCATACGCGGCGCCCCTAGCGTTCGTCACAAAAGTCACTGACGAAACAGTGAAGTTATGCACTGGTTTAGCAGTGGTAAAATCACTGCTGAAATGGACTTCACTGATACTCCAGTGAAAAAGGGTTCAAGTCACTGTTTCTGCAGTGAAATACCAAGTCACTGATTCAATTAGTGAAATTTTCACTGATTCAAATTTAGAGAGTAGAGCGTTAAGGTAGGGCCTAAATTTCGACTCGGGTATGAACATGACTATTCGCGTACCAATGCAATTACTGGTCAATAAGTTACAATCGTTCACGAATATCCGCGAACATTAAAGAAATTGAATCGGAAAAAACAATTTGGATCCGAATCAAAATGCATTCCTAAACTCAATCGAAATCGATGAAGAATATTATTTCCATTTCAGATTTACATAGAAGTCCAATTACTCACTTTCAATGTCAAGCGAGTTGTAAGAAGTTTAAAAACAGGTTCGAACCGAAGAAATACGGTTATTCTCGAATAAAATTGAATCAGCTTTGTAAGAACGGGAGTAGGATATGATGATTGAGATTTGACGAAGTAATTCGGTAAATTTGATTTTCAAAGTGGTGTTAATCTAATCTAATCTTGAGCTGTCCATATACCTATGTATGCAGACATATGTACTCATATGTGTATATGTATACTATATACTACACATGTATTGGGGAATAAATAAAAACCACTGGTTTCTCTATCCAGGATCTTGATTTTGTTATATTACTTTCTAAATGGAGCCCTATTGAAAAACAGTTGACTACGATTGAGTCTGAATCAGGAATTCCAAATAAAAAACATTTGAAAAAGTCCAATTTCAAAAGTACGTATACATTACGATTGGTTCCAAATACGGAATTTGCAATTAAGCTTAGGTTGGAAGTTCAATCTTTGGTAAGCGTATTGAAAACAATTGACGTTGAATACTTAATTTCGTATAAGAAACATTTCAGAAACCTAATTTTTTGTTCACCAATTCGTTACAATTAACGTCCAATAGTAAAGTTACAATTGATTTCAATTCAAAAGCCCTTTCTATACTTTTAGCATTCAAAACAATTGAGTTTCAATGAGATATTGACGATTAATAACGATTAACCCCTTTTCTGAACGAATAAAACCGCCTGAACACACATTCGGAACAATTACCTTGTAATACAGAAATTACAGTAGATTACAATTGGACAACAGTATGAATCGTTTTGTATTCGAAAATTACGAACAAAAAACGCGATTGGTTACAATTGACGTTTGCTCAATCGTTTTCAATCGATTTTTTTTAGCAGGGATGTGTTCGACGGTCTCTGGGTCCTCGCCGCATTCGCATGTGTCTTCGTCTAGAATGGTCATCCTTTTGAGATGCGCTTTAGATCTATTGTGATTAGCTCTTAATCTGTTAATTATTGAGATTCTAACTCTATCCAAACGAAGGCCCTTGAACCAAGGAGTGGGATGAAACTCCTTGGAATAAAGATTATATCTATAACCCTTTGAGATAGGGGCTCGGGCATAACTATCAATCCATGCTTGGGTTTTACTTATAGCTATTTTTTTCAGGATGGGTTTTAGATCAGTGTGGTGTATTTTTTTATATACCTCAGGGATATAAACGGCCATTTATTGCCCTGCTCCAGCAGGGAAAACCGCTTTATTTCCCTTCGGTGTATAAAGTATCGTATGCACCACAGGGCAAACGTTGTTTTAGACTCGTGCGATTGTAATCCTCGGCTTCGCCTCGGAATACAACCTCGCACTCGTCGAAAACAACTTTTACCGCCCTAGGTGCATAATATACTATTAAGGTCTACTTCCTCCTTCCACCCGGCGCGTTTCGCCAGAGTGTCCGCCTTCTCGTTGCCAAGGATGCCACAGTGAGCTGGAATCCACATTATAGTTATGTCCCTTCCTCTTGTCCTCTCTTGAAATACTATATGTTTGATGGCTGACGCTGTTCCGTTCAATTTAGAATCTAAGCCGTCCCTGCTTAGTTTCATAACGGAGCTTAGCGAATCCGTGCATATGATGATATCTCCCTGTATTCCCTGATCTATTACCAGTATTAACGAGTGTAGGATAGCTTTGAGCTCAATGTTGTATATTGAGTTCTTGTAATTAACTGATAGTTCCGTCGCAAGCTGAGGGCAATTCTCCGGAAATATTCCTAACCTGCCTCTTTTCCGTTCGACGTCCAGAGAACCATCCGTGTATATTACTTTGTGACTTGGGTAGGATTCCCTCATGATTTGTCTGAATTGTCCTGGATTCCCTTTCAGGGGGTCTCAATCTTTTACCCGTTTCTGTATCCGTTTGGTTTTTGGAAAATAATGCCTGATATTCGATTCGGAAAGTTTCCAAAACACTACTCCTTTCCATCTCCTGTATCGCCGGTGATAGGTCTTGCCATATGCGGAATAACATGCAATCTTTCCCTGAGTCGTCTCTCTCGTGTGACTGATTTTTTAGTATGTTTAACCTTTTCAGTTTACTCTCAATTGTGTTATTTTTGTACCCTAGTTTCCTAGCTAGGTATCTGCTGCCCAGCTCCTCTATTCTGTCCTGCAAGTTGATACAGCCACTGAGGTGTAGTAGAGTGTTTATAGGGGTGGTGATTAAGCAGCCTATGCTCGTCCTGAGGGCTGCATTTTGAATGGTGTTCAGTTTCCTAATTTTGGCTTGGCTTGAATAGTTGATTACGAACCTTGCCCAATCAATTACCGGTCTGATCAAACCCTTGTAAATCTGTAATAGGGTCTCTGGATGTCCCCCCCACTTGAAGTTAGCCACCGAGTAAAGAATGTTGAGGAGTCTAGAGGCCCTGGATCTGGTGGCGTGGAGGTGAGGTTCCCAGTTTAGTTTGTGATCCCAGATCTCACCCAAATATCTGGCTTGTGGGACATTAGTGATACTATCTTGACCTATAGAGATTTGTCTCGAGTACGGTCTGATGGGTTTTCTTGAATAGTTAAAGAGCATGAGCTTAGTCTTGTCCATGGATAGGTTCAAGTGAAGGTCTCTTATTTTATAAAAATAAAATAAAAATCAGTACGTTCGTTGACTAGTTTCAGAACATCGAAACACAATGATGTCGAAAGTTAAATATGAAAAATTAAAGTTAGGAGGAAATAAAAATCAGTACGTTCGTTGACTAGTTTCAGAACATCGAAACACAATGATGTCGAAAGTTAAATATTAAAAATTAAAGTTAGGAGGAAATAAAAATCAGTACGTTCGTTGACTAGTTTCAGAACATCGAAACACAATGATGTCGAAAGTTAAATATTAAAAATTAAAGTTAGGAGGAAATAAAAATCAGTACGTTCGTTGACTAGTTTCAGAACATCGAAACACAATGACGTTGTTACGGCCCGTCCTCATTTTTCACAAATTCCAAAGGATGCGCAGTCGGCGCATTCCTGCACACGCTCGATTGCCTGATTTTAAGCAATATCAATACAAGGAAAGGATGAGTCAATCCAGGGGCATTCACACCGTAAACTGCTGATGTCGGGCTTACCCCATCAATAGTTTACGAAATTAGAGCAACCCGAAGTACATTTAAGGGGTACTGCGGGAGTTGCTCGTCAGTCACAATCTATCCTTTCGGTGAGTGCATCCTGGTCAAAGTGCCCAGGACCCGGAGTCTACAGAGTCGTCGCACCTAGCCGTTGGGTCAGTCCGACGTGGTTGCCGAGTAAGTCCAAGGTAGCGAGGGGGACAGTTAAAAGGAACTCGTCCTACACCTTCAATGAGTAAAGGGCCTAGGACTGCCTGAGGGACGAGAACCGCTGCCAATTCTACCCAAGCCTTGGCGAGGACATCCACGGCGCACTGGACTCAAGACAGGTTAAATCGAAGCCGACCTCACTGTGACTCTGGGTACGCACTCGTGACTCACTCTCTTTCCTTTCATTGATTTATTTATATCATTTCATTATATTATTATAGTTTTGTTTTTTTTGATTATTTATATATTTGATTTTGATTGATATTGAAGATTAGTTTATTTCAATTATAATAGTGGTTGTTTATTGTTAGCCTTTCTTATCCTTTTTAATTGTCAATAAACTCAAGGTTTCGTTCACGGATTATCAATAAATCAGGTTACCTTACCACCTCACTCCTCCCATATCTCAGAATAGTAGGTGTCCTCAGGACTTTATTCGAGCTAAGCCCACGAGGGTGATCTTCAGCCGCTCGAAGATTACTCTCAATAATTATAATACACAGCAACCGTAGCCTTCAGCTCGGTTGCACGTAACAATTGGTGCTAAGTGTGGGGTACGCTCAAACTGCGAAATCTGAGAATTGGTTGAGTGACCTAGTAAGAACCTGAGCCGTATACAACCGCGGCTTCTTGATACTTCGCGAAATCGCTGACTTGACACATTCCAATCGCGCGGTCATATGTAGAGTAACGTTTTGAAATTGTTTAAAGTGATTTGTATTAGTATTTGAGTTTTCTTAAGATATCCCCATATTATTATCACTACCTCCTTCCCTACCCATCACTACTACCCATCCTAACCCATCAAAATGCCAAGCACCGACGACTTGCTGACTACCCTCATTGAGTACACGAAAAGCACGAGAAATCGCGACACGCTCTACAGGGCCGTAGACCGGATTCCCGAATTTGACGGAGAAGAACCACCCCTCAGTGAAGTCGCCCGCCGAATCAGCGACGGGTATGCCCTCATCGAGGAAGACGAAGAGGCTGAGTACGTCAAACTCGTGCTAACCAAGCTCACAGGGGCCGCCCGATGCAGTGTGGAAGGGAAGTCATTCGTCACCGTCGATGCCCTACTCTCTCACCTCAAGAAACGATATGCTCCCGGGAGGGATCCTGCATCGTTTCTGGCCGAGCTGGGCCGTCTTCAAATCCAGGATAGAGAGACCTTGTCCAACTACATCGGTAGAACCACGAGTTTAGTCAACAAGGCGCGGGGAGCGATCCGAAACACATACAGGAACAGCGCTGAATCCATCGTGCAGATGGAAAAGACGGCTTTGGACAACTTTTTGAGGGGTCTGCCAGACCGAATATTCTACGCGATAGCCCCAAAAGCTCCCGACTCCCTGGATGCAGCATACGACCTCGTCATCGAAGAAGACAGAATACGGAGGAATCGCCGACAGGCCATGGTAGGCCACCGGGACAGGTCAGACTCTCCCGGGCACTCGTACTCAGAGCACGAGAGCCGCCACCGAGGGCGTCGAGACAACGTCATTCTGACCACCACGGACGACAATACTTCATCCAGCGGGGATCGACAGCATCGGCCTAGACGATACGATTTCAGCCCATCAGCCCTGGCAAGGGTCTTCAGCGCCGGAATGAGAGCATTAGGTAATAGCAATTCACGATCCCCTTCCAGAGAACGTTCACCTTCTGTTGACAGGGAGCCGTTTTGCAACTACTGCAAAAAACGAGGTCACGTGATCGAGCTTTGCCAGGTACTGATGCGCAAACAACAAGAAATGCAAGGCCAGGCGCGCCGATCACCCTCACGGGAACATAGGTCACCGGGTCGAGGTGACTCCTCGGACTTCTCTACGAAGTCTTTAAACTACGAGGGCGGTCGACACAACGCCGACCCGATGGAAGCCAGGAGGAACGTCCGGTTCGAGGACGGGGGGAGGAAAGATGTTCAGAGGGAGTTCGCACCCTCTGCCACATTGCGCAAGCCCCAGCACCCAGAATCCGCATCAGAGCGCCAGAGCTGGAGAAAGGGGAAGGACAATTCATCGTAGACACTGGAGCTGGAGTGAACCTAGTGCACATCGATGCACTGGGAGAATCGGCGCCGGTCATAGACAAAACGGTAGCAACAATCCTGGGTGTGTCACAAGAGCCATTGTACACGCTCGGAACCACGACCCTCACTACCATGGGCAAGACTAGTCTATTTTACGTCTACGACAGTCCCAGCATAAGCGGGGATGGCCTCCTCGGGACACCCTTCTGCCTGGAGCACCAGGCAGAGATCTCTTACCACCATAAAACGGTCATTTCCTGCGAAGCACCTATTAAACCTATCCCTTTTTGTAATAGACGAGAGATTGACGTCGTGGAAAAGGAATACCGCAAGGCGACTCTGCGACTGGCTGCCCGAAGCAGGACTCAGATCTCTATCCCCGTGACGAACAACGGCTTGAAGGAAGGATACCTGCCCCGCATCACTACGCCACCGAAAGTCTACATTGGCGGGGTAGCTGTAAGGAATCACGACGGATATTGCTACACGATGGCCATGAATACGAGCGACGAGGAGGTGGAAATCACCATTGCACCCCAGGAGCTGGAGCCTTACGACCTAACGATGGACGACCCCGAATCGGAGGAGGAACCAGAAGAGGATCACCACCTGGATCGAGTCACTCGGGTCATCAATGGACTGCGTACCGAACATCTAAACGCGGAGGAGAGGAGGCACATGACCGAGATTATTGAGGAATTCCCGGACTGCTTTCACCTACCTGGTGACAAACTGGGAAAAACAGGTACGCTGACGCATAAAATTACCACCACTGATAATGTGCCAATCCACACCAGGCAGTACCGTTTCCCTCCGGTGCACCAAGAGGAGATTCAGAAGCAGGTCGGAGGACTTCTTCGTGACGGGATTATACAGCCTTCGTCCTCTCCATACAACTCACCGCTATGGATCGTCCCGAAGAAACCGGACTCACAAGGAAACAAGCGCTGGAGGATGGTAGCTGACTACAGAGCATTGAACGAGAAAACAGTCGGTGACAGCTATCCACTCCCGATCATCACGGACATCTTGGACAGAGTAGGAGGAGCAAAGTACTTCTCCGTGTTCGATCTCGCCAGCGGTTTCCACCAGATCGGCATGGACCCGGAGGATCAGCAGAAGACCGCATTTTCCACGGCAAATGGACACTATGAGTATACCCGAATGCCGTTTGGTCTGAAGAACGCGCCTGCAACCTTTCAACGCCTTATGGACCTGGTGTTAAGCGGTTTACAAGGGCCGGAGCTGTTCGTATACCTGGATGATATCGTCGTGTACTCATCGAACCTGCAGCAACACGGGTACAGAGTGAAGCGACTGATGCAACGCTTGAGAAAACACGGACTTAAGCTACAAATCGACAAGTGTGAATTTCTTCGCACTGAGGTTACATACCTTGGACATATCCTTGACGAGTCAGGCGTGCGACCAAACCCGAAAACCCTACAAGCCGTCAGGGACTTCCCCATACCTACCCAAAGGAAAAACATCAAACAGTTTCTAGGCCTAGCGGGTTATTATAGGAGGTTCATTCCTAACTTTTCAGATCGAGCTAGACCAATGCAGTTGTTACTAAAGAAGAGTGCAGCTTTCGCATGGGGGGAGGAGCAACAACGAAGCTTCGAGGACCTCAGGGATGCTCTCTGCGAGGAACCTGTACTCCGATATCCGGATTTCGCTGAGAAGTTTGTACTGACGACGGACGCTTCTGATTTCGCAATAGGCGCCGTGCTTGGCCAAGGACCGAAGGGAGAGGAGCGACCCGTGAGCTACGCCTCTCGAATCTTGACCAAAGCAGAAACCAACTACTCTACCTCCGAGAAGGAATGCCTCGCCGTAATCTACGCCATCAATTACTTCAGGCCTTACCTGTACGGCAGAGAATTCACTCTCTACACGGATCACCAGGCTCTTGTGTGGTTGCATAATCACCAGGACCCCAGCTCGAGGCTGACTCGGTGGAGATTGCGTTTAGCTGAATACAACTTCAAGATCATCTACAAGAAGGGAACAGCGAACGCCAACGCTGACGCACTCTCTCGTAACCCAGTTGCAACGTGCTTACCAGCGAACCTGAGGGATAAGAAAGACCCTGATTACAAGCCGCCAGCTGCTCCGAGACGTAATCTAGACGCAAGCACTATAGCCAGCCGATTACGTAATAACCCGAGAGTTGCACCCATCACCTATGGCAACAGAAACGACTCCATGGACGCTTCAATGAGTCTAGGAACGAGTATCCAGGATCAGCACTCATCCACCCGGCACGAGCTCTCTACCTCCACGAATGCTGACGAATCGAACATCGAGGCAGAGGACGACGAAAGCGATGAGTCCTCTCTAAATACCACAGTACAAGCAAGCCAGGTGCATGATGTCAACGAAGATACCATCGACGGACCTTGTGAATTGACTACCGACCAGGAAGAGTTCCAGGAAATGCTTCAGGAGAGAGATCCTACCACGAGCCAAGTAATCCAAGATTTGCTACACAGAGAGTTTCCTGGACCATGGTCGCCCCGACGCGATCACGACTCCAGTGAGTCAGAGTTCGAGGAAGATAACGCTACAGGATTGTTGGAGGCTTCTACTACTAGAAACTTATCCGACCAACAACCCGCGGAAACAACGCAACAACAGCTAAACCAGGAACTTGTTGACATGGTACTCGAGACTGAGCCTCTAACGATAGAAGAGGCGAAGGAGAAAATAAAGGAGCTATCGAGGTCCTTGGCAATTGCATCCACCAGCAGGGTACCACCCACGTCATCTAATCGGGACGAAGACAACCCTGCAAGCCCATTAGCTGGACCGGAATCTACTAAGCAAGACCGCAGGAAAAGGGTATCATTTCTGCCGACTCCCCGAAAATCTTTACTACCAACGGGAAGGTCAACGCCGTACGGGTCACCGAGTGGATCTTCAGAATCTTCAGACGAGGAGTTACCAGCGAAAACTCCCCGACCGCGAAACGAGGGCAGCCTAATTGCTATCGATGACGCCACGGAGCATGACGACACCAGCGACGAGGAAGTAGACCGACGCCCGACACGTAATCTGAGATCCGGTCGAGTCACGAGTGTGAATGACCGCACACTCAAAGTCTATGTAACCACAGATACGCTGACTATGCGAAAGGGTAACTATGCACACTTTATCTCTGCTGACTGCATACTCACTACTCCGGTAGGTAAACAACTACGCGAGATGCAATGGATCCACCCAGACAGCTTGTTGGAAACAATAACAACGAAGGGGCAGGTAGCCGTCACCCGACGGAAGAGGGGGAGCATCTTCTCAGTCGCCTGCATGGATCAGTACTACCATCGGATAACCCCGGAAGACTTAGTAGCTGGATTAGAGCTGCTAAAGGCCACCATGAGAGCAGAGAAGGTCACCGGGATACGGATCGCCGCCAGAGGAGATTCACTCGACACTTGGCAGATCGCAGTCCTTAAGTCACTTGTAGAATCTGTATTCCAGGATTATCCGGGCGAGATTTACCTCTGCACAGGGGAGATCGAGACTCCTGTACCCGAGGAGAGTTTGGAAATCGTGAAGAAATGGCACGAAGGAACCACGGGAGGACACAAGGGAGTGAC
>JAEUYN010000243.1:0-16247 GCA_018257835.1 Euura lappo | reverse complement strand
AGAAATAAAGAAATAAAACCTGATCGCTTTCCCTTATAACATCAAAATAATCCACAATAAAAGATATTCATTTATTCATTTGCGTGAATATTATTGCAATTGCATAAGCAGTAGCCGTAGAAATGACGAAATTGAAAAAAAAAACAAAAAAAAAAGGAAAAAAATGCACGCGCCGAGATTCGATCCAGCGATCCATCGCTTTTAATAAAGCTGGATGAATCAAGATTTAACTGCAGAAAATGAATGCCCCCATTTGCATGGAAGTTTCCCACTTCATTAGGCTGCCCGAGCATTGTTGTGAATTGATTCGGAAGTCTGGCAGCATTTCATTGATGGGGGCGGGCGCCGCAGCGCGGGATAGGGGTCTGAAAAACTAATCGAAAAGTTTGATGTGCGCAAGGCTAGTTTTTGAGGTGGTGGTAGATAATTATTTTGTGAATTTGCTAATAATATTGCCAGACGATTAGGTTGGTGGGGAAGTAGAGCCAGACGACGTTGAAAGTGCGTAAATTAGTACTAAATTCGTCTCATTTGCGCAAGGATGGGACACGAACCAAACGTTAGATTTGACCCTCAGAAATATGCATGTGGAACGCCGGACGAAAATATTTAGCCGAACACCCGGCCAGACGCCGACAAAGGCCGAGAAATACAGGCACAATAGCCGCTCCAGAGCCCGGTTTGCCCCTCCACTTGGGACGGACTACCTGAATAAGGGTCGTACGTACGTTCGGCAGTCAGTCTGTGTCTGCGGGCACTTGAATACGCAACAAAATATGCCATCCGTTAATTCAAAATAATGGCTTCAGTTTCGCCACTGTGTGTAATTTGTAAGCGGTCAAATTCAAGTGTGAAATTGTTCACCGAACACACGTTACAAAGGTGTCGGGACGTGAAAAAAATTCGCTTCAAGCACGGGTTAAAATATGGTGATATTGATTTACCGTCTACCCAGAGTGACGCGCAAGGGTATCACAGTAAATGTTACTCAACGTTCACCGCATTGATGGCGAAGTATTTAGAAAAAGATGAATCTGAAGAAGCCAGTACCACAGTCACCTCGCATGCATCCACGCATGCATCTACCTCGGCCGAAGACACTATCAGCGTTGGAGGTATTGTAAAAGAACCTGAGGAACCACAAACGTCCACGTTAGCGCTTGACTCGACAACAATTAGTTCAGAAGCAAGTATAAACGTATGCATATTCTGCGATAAAGCCCGCGTGAAGGTAAAAGGACAAGAAGTAGTATTACATGAAGCTGCAACGAATACTTTCAAAGACAATCTGACAGCACAGGCAACAGAAATGGATGATTTGCAATTTTTGGAAAAAATCAAGAAACATCAGCATTTCAAGTACCACAATTCTTGCCGAAAAGATTACAATACTAAATTCAGAACACACACGCGCTCAAAATGCCCACCTACTCCTTGGCACAATACACGGTGGTACCACAAAAACGCGTATGAACAATTATGCACTTTCATCGAAGATTCTGTCGTGAAACGACACAAGTGCGTCTTCATGAGCTATTTGACCAGCTGTTATATGAGCAATTTACGGACAATACGGCTAGAAGAGGGCTCCGAGTGTGTTGATGATGTAACTGTACCGCAGCATTTGAGCGATAAAATACGTAAAACATTTGGAAGACAAATCAAAATAGTTTTGATGCACAATCAGAACATCGTGTGTCCCGTAGACGCTACTATAGATGAGTCTATGTATCTGTCTTCAAAAGAAGCCGATAACATTCGGGAAGCCGCTTTGACTCTAAGAGACAAGATCTTAAGATTGAGGAAAAACGATCTGCCGGATAGTCCGTTGACCAAGGATTTGATCACTGGAGAATGTACAATTCCAGAAGAATTGTCTGATTTTTACCTGACACTGCTGGGTGGCGTAGACCGTCGACGCAGAGGAAGTACTGAAATATTCAGAAAAGCTAAATCTTTCTCTGAAGACGCAATCTATGCCGTTCGGAATGGCCAAGTGAAAACTTCAAAGCACATTACTCTGGGCATGGCAATGAAAAGTATGACAAGCAGCAGGAAGGTCATTGATATTTTAAACAGGTTTGGGCATTGTTGTAGTTACAACACTGTCGAAGAATTTGAAACTGAAGCGACTTTTGCTGCCACCGATTCTTCAACTGTTTGTCCGCAGGATATCACACAGTCCGCAGATTTATGCATAGGAGTTGCTTTCGACAATTTTGACAGATTTGTCGAAACTTGCAACGGTAAAGACACTCTTCATGACACTGTTGGAATTATATTCCAAGACGTGAGTGACACTGCCGATGATGACACGCCGGAATCCGTCGACGACAACACTCAAGAGTCTACAAGAAGAGCTAGCAATAAAAGGCGGAGATCCTTCGAAGCTATCCTTCCAGAGTTACTTCCTTATCCAAAAAGACCGAGAATGATCGATGGTCTACTTCCAATTGACAACCCTATGCGACAATCACAACCAGCTAGTTTGTCAAGTACAAGACAAATAGATCTGCTCTGGATGTTATCCCACGCTTTTGAAGTTCCAAATACACCAATGTGGGTAGGATTTAACAGTAAAATAATACCGGACAACAGCCCAAAACAAAAAGTGACCTATCTCACCCCGATAAATGTATCTCCAACAGAAACATCGGTCGTCCTCGAAACTATGATTCAGGCTCAGAAAGCTGCCAGCGAGTGCAAACAACGCTACATTCAGATAACTTACGATTTGGCAATCGCTAAAGTCGCTTTGCAGATACAAGCTACCGAACACCCTAGATTTGAGAACGTTTTCATCCACCTTGGCAGTTTCCACATAACGATGGCTTATTTTAAAGCTGTTGGGAAATTCATTGACGACTGCGGGTTATCCTACATGATGGTGGAAAGCGAACTATTGGCCAATGGTTCGGTGAATGGTTTCATCAGCGGTAAGCATTTCAATCGATGCAAGCGGTTGCATCCTATGATTGCCCTTGCACTAGAAATAATGCATTTCCGAGCTTTTCTTGAGCGTGAGAAAATAGAAGTTGACCCAGCTGTGATCTCGGTGCTTGCGAACTTTCAAGACAATAAGGTTTCGAGTGATTCACTTGAAAATGAAGCTCTTGTGGAATTATTACAGAAATATTCCGCAGATCAGGAAGCAACACTGCAAGGCCATCACGGAAAAACTGCTCAATTTTATATGACGTACATCAAGCTCATCAATCATTACTTAATCTTGGCAAGGAGCGTTCGTACGGGAGATTTCGAACTACTAAAGCATATTTTGCCTAAAATAGCTACTATGTTCTTCACTTTCAATCAACCGAACTATGCAAGGTGGTTGGTAAAGTATCACGATAATTTGATCAATGTCGACAATACACATCCGGGATTGAGGGAACTTTTGGAGCACGGTTCCTTTGGTGTGAAGCGGACAGATAAACCCTTCTCGCGCCAACCAGTAGACCTGACTTTGGAGCAGACGATAAATGCTGATGCAGCAAGAAGATTGACAGGCGTCATACATTTTACCAATTCTATATCAGCTCGGCAACGTTGGTCACGCAGTCACGGCATACGAGCGACAGTCCTATCACACGTGTGTGAAGAAGCTGGACTGCGAAAACCGCAAGACGTCACGGGTGATCTGGAACGACATCAACTTATAAAAAATTCTGCTCATCTCAAGAACTTCATAGACACTGTGAACAGAAATATCAACCCATTTGATTCTGACTTAGACACAGGAGTTCTTTACAACATCGCCACAGGGAGAGCCGCATCAGATGCGACTACTGGTTTCCTTCTGCAGGCCGAAGAAACGGGGGCTCGTTTGCAAGAAACTTTTATTTCGGAATGTGCCGCATCGAATAATCGATTCGAAAAACCAATCAAAAGGAACGCTATTTTGAATTTCTCGGCTTCCTCTGAAAAGAAATCAGTCAAAATTGGCAACAAAGTACAAGAAGTTCGCATGCAAAGAGATCTGTTCGGGCGAATGTTGGGCGTATCAATGGAGCAGAACATAGATATCGCAAAGGTGCTAACATTTCCATTGACTCCTGTTGCAATGTCCATGGGCCATTTAGATGGAACAATGTGTCACACTGAGAAAGCAGCTCTCACGAAGTTATTAGAGGGCAATATAACGAGCGAGCCACCACAGCACACTGACGTCGTTATACTGGATGGGTTTTTCATGTTACATTTGATGAAAGAAGTTCCAAAAACATTCGGTAACATTTCCAAAAAAATTCTTCAAATGGCCACAAGATTCAGCGCGGCAACGATATATCTTGTGTTTGATCGATACCTTTCACCGTCCATCAAAGACAATGAACGCGAGCGAAGAGGTGGCATTCGAAATCACGCCTACGTTATTTCGGGACCAGATCAAGCGAGACCTGCCGATTTCAGTAACGAGCTGAGGAATACTTGCTTCAAAGAAGCACTTGTGCGCTTTTTAATCGTGCATTGGGCGACCGATGAAGTAGCATCATTTATTGGGACCAAGACCGTATACGTGAACTTCGATGATTGTTATTGCTACCAAGTCCTGAACCACACTGTTCATCGATCGATAGAAGAAGAATTGTCCTGTGCCAATCACGAAGAGGCGGACACCAAAATCATCTATCACGTCTGTAAAATCGATTTCGACGCAAATGTTGTTATTAAATGCTCCGACACAGATGTTCTGGTCATAATGCTTGGGAATATGCATCGCGTCAATAACTCGGTACGAATTTGGATGGATGCTGGTGTGGGCAATTCTCAACGATACATCGACATAACATCACTCTACTCAAACTTGGGGCCATCACTCGCCAGAGCTATGATAGGATTCCACGCCTTAACAGGCTGTGATTACAATCCGGCGTTCTACAAGAAAGGAAAAAACCGGCCGTTTGCTCTACTACGCAAAAGCTTGGAATTCCAGAAAGCTTTTTCCAGCCTGTGCGATTTTAATTCCTCAGAATCCAATGTCGCAGAGGTCCAGTTGGTATATCCGGTGTTGGAGAAATTCATCTGCCGCGTGTATGGCGTCCAACGAGCCGATGATGTCAACGCGGCAAGATTTGCCATTTTTACGAAAACCTTCGAATCAAAACACCTTGACGAGCCATTCAGTCGGAGATTCAAAAATGTTGATGCAGCTAATTTACCGCCATGCAAGGCAGAGCTGCATCAACAACTTCGAAGAACCCACTACATCAGTAGTGTATGGGGGAACGCACATCTCAAGAATCCGACTGAATTGAGCCCCCTGGATTACGGTTGGACAGAAACCGACCAGAAATTCAGCCTCTTGTGGTTTGAGGGGGATCAAGCGCCGACCTACGTGAGCGATGTGGTTATACAACCGGAACAACTGGACGACGAAATCGATGTGACAGGTATATACGTATAATAATCAACCTTTTTATAATTTATCGATGATGAGGTGACCGCAATATTTCAATAACTTTGAATCAATTTTATAGATGACGAAAATAGTGTCGGTCGAGAGGAGGACGACGATTACGATTAAATGAGGATGGTAGCTGAAATGTTTGAGGTATATTATCACATTGGTGGGAAAAAGACATTACTAAAGCGATCGCTCCAATATACATGTTGATAACTTTCACTTCATGTTACAGGTTTCAACAAATATCGGAGAAGCAGCACCAAGAGCCTCATAAAGTTTTATAAATCGTTTATACTTATTTTAATAATTAGTTTTAGTTCTAATCTATAGTATTAAAATTAGTTACACGGTCATGTTTCATAAATTATTGAAGTTAATCATTAAAAAATGATGAATAAAAATGTTTTTCCCCCTGATCCATGAAATATAGTGGCATACAACTTAAATATGAAAAAATAACTATAGCGTCTAGAGCTGCTTTGAGCCTGCATTTCTCGGCCTTTGTCGGCGTCTGGCCGGGTGTTCGGCTGAATATTTTCGTCCGGCGTTTCACATGCATATTTCTGAGGGTCAAATCTAACGTTTGGTTCGTGTCCCATCCTTGCGCAAATGAGACGAATTTAGTACTAATTTACGCACTTTCAACGTCGTCTGGCTCTACTTCCCCACCAACCTAATCGTCTGGCAATATTATTAGCAAATTCACAAAATAATTATCTACCACCACCTCAAAAACTAGCCTTGGGCACATCAAACTTTTCGATTAGTTTTTCAGACCCCTATCCCGCGCTGCGGCGCCCGCCCCCATCAATGAAATGCTGCCAGACTTCCAAATCAATTCACAACAATGCTCGGGCAGCCTAATGAAGTGGGAAACTTCCATGCGCAAATGAGGCGACTATTTTTACGGTCAGCTCTCCGTCGAGATTATCGATTTTTTCTATCTCGAGAACGGCTGAGAGTTGGGTGATATAACTTGCACCTGTTACACTCCTGGGTGGACCCTACCTGTGGTATAAATTTCGTTCGAATCGGTCACCCGACTCAGGCGGGTTCCCCAGGTAGTGGGCCAAATGCAAATCTTCACCGTGTTTCCAGATCATACGTACGATATACGTACACCAGGGGGTGCGATTGTGTAACTTTTAAGCGACGGTGCTAACTCCGGTTGCCATGGTTATGTTTTTATAACACCTGCGTGGAAAGCTTGATTTTCGATGCCTGTGTCTGGTTTGGAAAGGGCCCCTTTTCAGATGAGTGAAAAAAAGTAATATTTCTTCACTATCGCGCAGGCGCACATCGTGCATTATCATCATTTTTTCACTAACAGGCATGCGCACTTCAAGCAATCTACGTTTTTTCACTAATCACGCATGCGCACTTTGAAATAAGTCAGTCGTTCAGTAGCGCCATCGGTCGGTGGCAACGTCCAAGCGTCCGCGAAGTGGCGCCCCCAGGCGGCAGCGATGTGTCAACCTAGATTATCGCCTAACTTCGGGTTGGTTATGGTCGGCCATTTGCTCAGCTGTCAGATATTATTCGTCCGCATCTCAAATCAAGCTTTCCCGCAGGAGTTATAAAAAATATGGTGTGCGATAAGTGCGGAAGAAGTATCGACAGGTGTGAGGTTTGATCACTCAGCAAAATACTTTGCTTATTCACACTCGTCGCCGTGTCATCCCGCATTCGCCTGCAGCTCGTGAGTGAATGACGCGAATGTATGGTGCTGGTATCGCTTTAATAATATTCAAACCACTCTCTTTCCGCGCATCACGCAATACTATTGTTGACTTCGTTCATTTACCATGGCAACTGGAGTTAGCACCGTCTTAAGAGCATGCTCCAGTCAGCCGTTTCCGTATTTAAAAAATGATGAAGCCTGATATGAACGGGGAGGTGTTTAATGGGTTCCCTAGACGGTTTGTATTAAATTGGTCGCTGGCATGAACGTGTATCTCACCAAAATCGAGTAAAATAAGGGTTTTTTGTGTCGCGTAGCGTGGGACCGTCACTTGTTTTCACTGATATCACGGACTACGCATCACAAGGGTGGAAACGAACTATCAAGCGCCCTCAGGAATATAATTCCACTCACATATATCGCAAAACTTGTTCATTTCACCCAACGATGAAGCCTCAGAATTGTTTCCAGAAAAAGACTGTAATTTTTCTCGGTATAAAGCACCGGCCGCGGCCATGTTGGATCGTTTGGCGTTGCGTGTCGGGCCCGTCAGCGCTCCTTTTTCGACGCGCGGGCGCACCGGGAACCAAGCTTACAGTTGTTGCCAACCTTCGTCTCGCGGTCCTGCGTTTCACGAACCGCCGTTCCTTGTTCAGCGCTATGACAGCTGAGCGGGAATTCAAACGGAAATAATTCGGAATAATAATAGTTATAACAAATGTAAGATATGTATAAGTTGTAAAAATTTGTAAATTAGTCTAATTGTAAGTAGTAATGTATTCGATGAAGTTATGGAGACGGAAACCATGTAACCCCGAGGGGAACATTAAATAAACATACATAATAATTATAATAATGCATTGTTATTGTTATTATTATCATTATTATTATTATTATTATTATTATTATTATTATTATTATTATTATTATTATTATTATTATTATTATTATTATTATTATTATTATTATTATTATTATTATCATTATAATTACAATTTCCGAAATAATAATCATAACAATTATTATAATAATAATTATTATTATTATCATTGAAAAAAATTTACTCGAAAGTGGTGTGAATGAAAATGAAAACGTATGCGCCATTTTATTTTTTTTTTACTAACACTGAAATCCTGTGAAACGCACAGAATAATCAAAATTCCGATTCTTTTGAGAGATTTTCAAGTTTCAGCATAAAAAAAAACTAGATAAGGCAGAGGTGTAAAGTCGTATACGCCCTTTATTTTATTTTTTTTTTTATCTTGAAAATGTTGTGAAAATCGGAATTTCAATTCTTCTATGCGTTGCACAGGACAAGAGTATTTGTGAAAAAAATGGCGTACTACGACTATACGACTATACGACTTTATACCGTTGCCCTGTCAATGTTTTTTTTTTTTTTTTTGAATTTTGAATTTTGAAAATTTCACATAAAGAACTCTGAAATCAGACTTTTTTATGCGTTTCACAGGATTTTAGAGTTTTTGTAGAAAAAGAAAAAAAAATGGCGTATAGTTTTCATTTTCATTTACAAATTTCACCGCTTTCGAGTAAATTTTTTGCAATGATAATAATAATAATTATCATATTGTTATTATGATAATAATAATTATTATCATAATAATATTTGTTATTATCATCAATATTATTAATATTATTATTATTATTTCGGAAAGATATTTAAATTCCGATTTCCACGAAATTGTCAAGATAAAAAAAAAATAAAAAAAATGGCGCACACGTTTTCATTTTCATTTACAAATGTCACCACTTTCGAGTAAATTTTTTTCAATGATGATAATGATAATCATTATAATAATTGTTATTATCATAATAACAATTAATAATATTAATAATTATTATTATTAAAAATCTTACTATCATTATTTCGGAAATTGTAATTATAATGATAATAATAATAATAATAATAATAATAATAATAATAATAATAATAATAATAATAATAATAATAATAATAATAATGTTGTTGTTTGTTAATCTGGGGTGACCAGGCGCTCAGTCCATACGGACCATTGTGCCCGGGCCCTAATGGGCACCCTAAGTAGTAGGGAAGGACGTGAGGTCGGCCAGTTTGGCGAACCGAAGCAGCCTGCCCACGCCCATCTCCTCTATTTTCTCCTCGCCGGTGAGGTCGGTTCCCAGGGCCAGCCTCCGCGGGCCCACGAGACCGTCGCACCGCGCGATCAGGTGAAGGGGAGTCTCTTGCTCCTTCCCGCATCTCGTGCAGAGGGACCCTACTCTGAGCCCCAGGTGTACGAGGTGCTTGCCTGTGTACCAGTGACCGGTGATGAGTCCTATAATAGTCCTCAAATCCGTCCTGTTCATCTTCGTGAGCGTGGACCCCAACTGGTGGGATGGCCCTCGGAAGAGGGCCCTCGTATGAGCCATGCCTGGTGTGTCGGTCCAGAGGTCGACGAAGCGACTCTCCGCCCTTGCTTTGGATAGGCTCCTTGTGAGCCCTGCTGTTATGCCCGTTAGGCAGTCCTCGTCGCATTCTCTGCGGGAGCCACGCCATAGCTACCTGGTTACCGACCGAGGGTTCGCATCCGTGCTACTTACCGACCGTGGGTAAGTTGCCCCACTGTTACCGACCGATGGTTCTATTTACCGACAGTGGCCCCGGAGCATCCCTGTTACCGGCCGATGGTTCTATTTACCGACAGATAGCGTCCCTATTATAGTGGGTTACCCTCGGAGCATCCCAGTTACCGACCGATGGTTCGCTCTATTTACCGACAGATGGCGTCCCTAATTTTTCCGAGAGATGGCGCCCCTAATTGTTCATTCCCCAGATGTCGCGCCTAATTGTTCATTCCCCAGATGGCGCCCCTAATTGTTCATTCACCAGACGGCGTTCCCATGATAATTGTATAATTGTATATTCACCATCTGAGACATGGCGCTTGAATCTCAATTCTCAAATCTCAATTCTCAAATCTCAATCCATAGTGATAATTCCCCATGGCGTTCCCATGTGTGTGTGTGTGTGTGTGTGTGTGTGTGTGTGTGTGTGTGTGCGCGCGCACATTCTCAGAATTGGTAAATTCTCGAAAAATGGGTAAAATCCCCGAAAAATCTAGACGTTTCAGGTTTTCGAAAGTTTTCCAAAGTTTTCAAAAGTTTTCAAAAGTTTTCAAAAGTTTTCAAAAGTTTTCAAAAGTTTTCAAAAGATCGATTTTTGGGGAAACCATAGAGTGTCAGCCATATAAAATATACTTTGGTCGAGTTCCACCCAGCGAAAGTGGTCACTTGTTACCCCCCAACCACCAATTTATCTAGTTCCCAATCCCGCCACTGACTTCGCCCGTGCGTGGATGCATTCTCAGAATGGGTAAATTCTTGAACAATGGATGAAATATCCGACAAATCTTGGAAATTTCAGGTTTTCCAAAGTTTTCAAAAGTTTTCAAAAGTTTTCCAAAGTTTTCCAAAGTTTTCAAAAGTTTTCAAAGTTCAATTTCCCCCAGAAAATCATAAAGTATGATGCAATATACATCAACCGAGTTTCCCCCCACCGGAAGTACCCCCACCCTTCCGGAAGTACCCCCACCACCTATGCCCCACCCCCACTTTCAAAAGTTTTCCAAAGTTTTCGAAAGTTTTAAAAAGTTTTAAAAAGTTTTAAAAAGTTTTAAAAAGTTTTAAAAAGTTTTAAAAAGTTCTTTCAGTTACGTTCCACTAGTCGAAGTATCAACATGCGTGAAGAGGCAATTCGTGAGCAGATTGAGGTGTTAGGCGGAATAGCGGATGCTAGCGCTCTAATAAGGCAAAAATGGAAGATGGTGAGGGCCGATAAAGATGCGAGCGATCATGCTGCGACTGAAATGTTCAAACCCATAGTCAATCCGCTGAAAGAATTGGTGCATACATCGAAGCAGCAGATAAAACAGGAGACGAAAGAGGAGCCGCTCGATTTCTCACTGAAACATGAATCGAAACCTATGTATTTCTCGGCGGAAGGTGGCAAGTCTGATGATGAGGAGGAGGAGGATTCAGCCGATGACGTGTATGGAGATGCGGATGCTATGGATGAGGATCATGATGAGGAGAGTGAGGATGATGGTGATGACGGGGATGATACCCTTGTAGCCGGTGAAACCTCGGGCACGGGGAAGGAGGGTGATCTAGTGTGGCGGTACCTGAAAATGTTTGACATGCATGAACAGAAGGATCTAGATAACATCTATGGCGTTCGGAAGTTGCTGCATGGAATGATGATTGGCGATTCACGAATGAAATTTGATGCAAGTGGGTTTCATGTCGGCGATAAATATTACAAGACAACACACGGATTACTCGAATTAATGTTCAAGAAATCACCCGACGTCAGCCTCCTGACCGACGCGGATAGAAAAAATTATGTAAACATTGTGATGGATACGAATGTGCTTCGAAAGCACTACAAGGCCGACGGTATCCCGCGGGATAATAACCCCCATCCGAAATATAAATTTTTCATTGCACGGTATATCGAATCGGGGCAGAGCAAGTCTGGTGGGAGCCTGCCCAAGTATAAGATTGCACGAGCGGAGCAGCAGGGAATAAAATATGTACGCTGGAGTGATCCCAATGTACTAATCAACCGTCTACGGGTTCTCATACAAATGCAGGCAGCTGGTGATACCTTCGTTTCCAACGAGATAGTCTCCATCATTGAAGAGTTGCGCGAAGCTGCAATCATTTATTAGCAAGTGAACTAATTTTAATCGTGTATTGGCTGGAAAAAGGGAGAATAAACATTTTTATTGTAATTTCTGTCTTATCTTATCTTATACATCCTCGATCCAATCCTCTCACTCGCACTCGTATACGTGAAAACTTTTTGAAACTTTTTAAAACTTTTTAAAACTTTTTAAAACTTTTTAAAACTTTTTAAAACTTTTTAAAACTTTTCAAAACTTTGGAAAACTTTGGAAAACCTGAAATTTCCAAGATTTTTCGGATATTTCATCCATTGTTCAAGAAAAACTTTTAAAAGTTGGGGCGGGGCATAGGTGGTGGGGGTACTTCCGGAAGGGTGGGGGTACTTCCGGTGGGGGAAACTCGGTTGATGTATATTGCATCATACTTTATGATTTTCTGGGGGAAATTGAACTTTTGAAAACTTTTGAAAACTTTTGAAAACTTTTTAAAACTTTTTAAAACTTTCGAAAACTTTGGAAAACTTTTGAAAGTGGGGGTGGGGCATAGGTGGTGGGGGTACTTCCGGAAGGGTGGGGGTACTTCCGGTGGGGGAAACTCGGTTGATGTATATTGCATCATACTTTATGATTTTCTGGGGGAAATTGAACTTTGAAAACTTTGGAAAACTTTTGAAAACTTTGGAAAACTTTTGAAAACTTTTGAAAACTTTGGAAAACTTTGGAAAACTTTTGAAAACTTTTGAAAACTTTGGAAAACTTTTGAAAACTTTGGAAAACTTTGGAAAACTTTGGAAAACTTTTGAAAACTTTGGAAAACCTGAAATTTCCAAGATTTTTCGGATATTTCATCCATTGTTCAAGAAAAACTTTTAAAAGTTGCGGCGGGGCATAGGTGGTGGGGGTACTTCCGGTAGGGTGGGGGTACTTCCGGTGGGGGAAACTCGGTTAATGTATATTGCATCATACTTTATGATTTTCTGGGGAAATTGAACTTTTGAAAACTTTTGAAAACTTTGGAAAACTTTTGAAAACTTTTGAAAACTTTTGAAAACTTTGGAAAACTTTGGAAAACCTGAAACGTCCAGATTTTTCGGGGATTTTACCCATTTTTCGAGAATTTACCAATTCTGAGAATGTGCGCGCGCACACACATGGGAACGTCGCCATGGGGAATTATCACTATGGATTGAGATTTGAGAATTGAGATTTGAGAATTGAGATTTGAGAATTGAGCGCCATGTCTCAGATGGTGAATATACAATTATCATGGGAACGCCGTCTGGTGAATGAACGATTAGGGGCGCCATGCAGTGAAATTGGAACGCCATCTGGGACAATTGAGGGCGCCATCTCTCAGGAAAGATAGGACGCCATCTGTCGGGATTACTCAAAGTCGGTAACTGGGATGCTCCGAGGGTAACCCCACTATAATAGGACACTTTATCTGTCGACCATCAGACATTATCAGCCAGTAACAGGGCACCAGGGCCACTGTGGTCATCGAACCATCGGTCGGTAACAGTGGGGCAACTTACCCACGGTCGGTAAGTAGCACGGATGCGAACCCTCGGTCGGTAACAGGTCGGTAACAGGGATCTTGCGTTAGAAGCCTCCCATCCCTTCTACTTGTACATATCTTACATTTGTTATAACTATTATTATTCCGAATTATTTCCGTTTGAATTCCCGCTCAGCTGTCATAGCGCTGAACAAGGAACGGCGGTTCGTGAAACGCAGGACCGCGAGACGAAGGTTGGCAACAACTGTAAGCTTGGTTCCCGGTGCGCCCGCGCGTCGAAAAAGGAGCGCTGACGGGCCCGACACGCAACGCGAAACGATCCAACATGGCCGCGGCCCCTGCTTTATACCAACAATTACAGTCTTTTTCTGGAAACAATTCTGAGGCTTCATCGTTGAGTGAAATGAACAAGTTTTACGATATATGTGAGTGGAATTATATTCCTGAGGGCGCTTGATATTTCGTTTCCACCCTTGTGATGCGTAGTCCGTGATATCAGTGAAAACAAGTGACGGTCCCACGCTTCGCGACACAAAAAACCCTTATTTTACTCGATTTTGGTGAGATACACGTTCATGCCAGCTACCAATTTAATACAAATCGTCTAGGGAACCCATTAAACACCCCCCCGTTCATATCAGGCTTCATCATTTTTTAAATACGGAAACTGCTGACTGGAGCATGCTCTTAAAAGCAGAAGGTCGTGAGCGCAAATATTATTATTTTTTTTTATTCTTCATGACTTTTTCAAATAGCTGTAAAAATCTGTAAAACACAAAGATAAATTGAAAGAACGAAAATTAAAAAAAATTCGATAAAAAATATTGGTAGTTAAAAGCAGAAGGTCGTGAGCGACATTTTTATTTTTTTTATTCTTCATGATTTTTTCAAATAGCTGTAAAAACTCGTGAAACGCAAAGATAAATTGAAAGAACGACCATTTAAAAAAATTCGATAGAAAATATCGGTAGTTAAAAGCAGAATCGTGAGCGCCACTTATATTTTTATATCACTCCGTGCGAAAAGTGCGACTTTACGCACGCGAGCGTGCGTATAATCGGACTTCACCCACGTTTGTGATATAAAATTTGGTTCGATACATGTGCAAAAGTCGTTTTTCCACTCGTGAGATTGTCACCCTCGCTTTGCTCGGGCGACAAATCTCCCACTCGTGCGAAAACAAACCTTTTGCACTAGTATCGTAATATACTATTGTAAGGAGAGAAACATAGTCCCGGTGCTGGCAGTGTTGTTACCGCTGTACGGAGCCCTTTGTTTACCTCATTGCAGACAGCAGAGATTAGGACAGTTGACTTCGGACTGTCGTACGGGATAGACGTGTTATAGAGATAGAGTCCTGTATTTCTGTATCAGTTCTCTCACCTTACATCAGAAGTGGGATTGACCTTCAATGCCCGATGTATCGCGCGGCTGATTGTTCAATGATTTTTTTACTTTTTTCATTCATTGTCAGGCGTACTAAATTGAGTGATGTGAATGAGTGATGAATCGTGGTCAGGAACGGCCGAGCCTACGTCGCGTAATCAGAATTGTTTAAATCCCGTGGAATCCCGTACGACGGAAAGAAGGCTGGACATGCAAACCTTGTGCCTCTGTCAGCGGAACAGCAAGACAACAGTGTGCTTCTGCTGTTGTGGATTGACATGCAAACTTGGGGCCTCTGTCAGTGGAACAGCAAGCTAACTTTGTGCCTCTGCTGGTATGGATAGACATGCAAACTTTGGGCCTCTGTCGGTGGAGCGGCAGGCTCGCTGTAAGCGTCTGCTTTGATATAAAGCCGTGAATTTAAACAATGGGTGATCCTGGTACGACTTCTGTAACTCCATGTGTGAGCTCAGTCGAGGGCTGGCAATATGTTATCGTTGGCCGAATCGTTGACATGAATGGCATTTCGAGGCCGTCGATGTAAGTGTTGAAGGTGCAGGTTAATGAGCTAATCGCTGCTCTCTCCGAAGGTTCCGATGCGAATATGACAGGAGATCTTTTCCTATTTTGCCTTGGCTGAATATCGCTCCAAGATCGTAGTCGGAAGCGTCTCTCGTTAAAATATGAAAGGTTTGCAGAAATTTGGGTATCTGAAAATTTCTTGAAGGTACTACTCCGTAAAGACAGCGTGAGACTACTCCGTAAAGACGCGTGAGATTTCGGATGCTAGCTGGTGTTCGAAAGTCCAAATGAACAGGGTGTTTTCTCTCAATTTTTTTTCTTTTCCATACGTTGCTCAGGCAATTCGCGATTTCGGTTGTGCTACAGATGAAGAGTGTGACTTTCGCTTGATCAAGGGGTTTGTTCCTTGTCCCTTGATTTCTTTCGTGTGTACTGTTAACTTTCTGTATTGCTTGATGTGTGGAGACATCACATTTGAGATGTACACGTGGTTTGCTAAATGTGTATGATCTAGTTTGTCGCCAGGTAGATGGAATTAGTGCGTCCAGCTGCTAGGTCTACAACTCCTTCTTTTCGACTTCTTGTTTCTTTGTCTCCAACGAAAAGAGAAAGTTTATTGTAAAATGTAAATATCCTGAAAATCGAATTGAATAATATCTGTTTGGGCACAGAAAGACGAAACGTTCAAGGGCTGGCTCATCATGGGCAGCCTAGATCAGGTTGCACCCTCTCTGTTGTAGCATTTGAATCTTAAGCTTTTTCTTTAGGTTACTAGGCGTTGAAAGTCATGACCAGGAGCCGTTGCTAGAGGATCGTTCTGCGTGTCAATTTTTCTTGTGTCAATTATGAATTCGTGATGACTTCGTGATTGGATATGTGATGTTTGTCCTTGAGTTCGTAGACTTCTGCTGAAGTCATCGCTGGTCTCTTTGTCTCAACAGATGTTCGTTTGGTGTTAATGGTTGTCACGTATGCGAGTTCGTGGCGATTCGCGACTAGGGATTTCGCTGAAATGGCACCCTCGCCTAGCTTTTCGTTACTAGCTCTGATCGGTGCAGCTTCAGTGATTCT